>CAOLHI010000485.1:257500-297500 GCA_948474755.1 Ctenosaura bakeri
TATCAGGTGTTTTTTGTTTTTTTGGGTTTTTTGCAAGTTTTATTCAGAGCAGGTTTGCCTTTGCCTTCCTATGAGGCTGAGTGTGACTTGCCCAAGGACACCCAGTGAGTTTTCATAGCTGAGTGGAGATTCAAACTCTGTTCTCCAGAGTCCTAGATCAACACTCAGACCTGGCTTTCACACAGTGCTGGCTCTTGGGGAACTATAGCAGAGATGTATAGAGGGTGTGATAGGAGATTATTCCTGATTTTAATCTGAAAAAAAAAAGATGTGAATAACTGAGGCGCTATAATACACATAGGCCCTTTCCACACAACGATGGTGTTCCAGCATGGGAGTGCGAGAGGAGCAGGACCAGGATGATGCTTCTGCCAGACATGATCGTGGTTCCATCCTTGCATCACCAGCCAGCATGATTGCAGGGTAAATCATTGACAGATTTTCTCCATCAATGACCCCTGATCGTGTGACGCTCCTGCACTTACCTGCCATGTAGAAGGGCCAGAAGCATGATGAAGGTGCTTCCTGCCCTAGCTCAGCATGGGAAAGAGCCCAGCTGCACTGTGGGAGGAAGAGGCGTGTCCCTTGCACTCCCTTTTGCAGGGAGCCTGTCCAGTGTGGAGGGGAAGCGTTCCCATCGTGCTCTCTTCCTGCAAAGGCACTGCCGGGATTGCACCCAGAAGACAACGGGGTAAAGTAAGATGCCAAAAAGGACATAGATTACTACAGTTGTTACTTCATCTTTTCTTTATACTTGGTTTGCATGAGAAGGATAAGGCAGAAGATGGACGCACAGAATAGAAACAGCTATATGACTAAAAGCTTGATATGTAACGTGTAAAAGACTGTCCAGTGGTTTATAAAGATGCTTTCTGCGAATAGGTGTGCGCAGTTAGGTAGCAGCAAGGTTTTGTTTCTCAAGACCCACATTAAAGTCCTACAGGAACACACTCATATTTCAGAATGAAACCTCAGTTTTTAAACTGCTTTCAGGGGAACTAATGGTTTTAAAGGGAAAAACTTCACAACTAAATGTGTAAATAGCTGTAAATTTTGAGTGGGAAATATTCCTGTTTATATATTGGGAAATGCACCATGCCAATAGTTGTAGCTGTAGGAGGATGAACTCTTTTTAATAGTCAGTGACTGCAGTCCTGGTTTTCCTTCTTTCATACACATGCAAGTTGACAGGGCCACAGTGGCAAAACAGAACAAGCGACTTTATCAGGCATAGTTCATGGCCAAATCAAAGAACCTCTATGACTGGATGTACATGCCATAAATGAGCACAAGAACCCACCATTTATTGAGATAGCCTATTGATCCATCTAGCCAAAAATAGTTCCTTCTGCTGGGCATGATTTCTTCTCAGGGGAACTAATCTTTTCTCAGATCTGCTACCTAAGTTATGTTTTGTTGGCGATGCTAGAGACCCAGCTGCCTTGGGTCCCACTTTGGGAGAAAAAGTGGCTATAAATACAATAAACAAACCAACCAGTGGCCTTATGCCTGCTAACCATAGGTAGCTTGGTATACAAGAGTTTTTTGGTGGAGAACGCCAAATTTATTAATATTGCATACCATATTAAACTTCCTGCATCACACAAAGGAATCTTATGCCACCTTTGAGATTAAATGGGAAAAAGAAGTTTGTAGTGTAAAGTTTCAGAGACTCAGTCTACTTCATTACATGCCTAGAGGAGTGCCTCTGTGGACAGCCGTTTTTACTGGTGGGTGACCAGGGAGGGACAAAATATGCTGGTATCATGGTAGGGCAACAATGTTCAGTTTCAACTATGGTTGAAAAGAGGTAGTTAGGGGACAAAAGTGGGAGAGAGGATCTACATCAAGCCCAGTAAGCCCACTTCAACTCTGAGGTGCTACGCCATTCTTCTGCCTGCTGATACAGACTGTTATGACAATCTTTCTGAGTATAACTATTGTACAGAATGCCTCTGTTCTGAGATTGTTTAGGCTAATGGCATGACAAGAAGGGTGGTAGTCCTCTTTGGAGGCGACTGTCCATCTTCTACCATTTTGGGATGGGAAAGTGTTCTCTCATTTCTTTAGATGTTTGTGATAGATCAGAGGAGTACTGCTTAACATGCAGTTGTATCACCAATAAGAGTAAGACTTTTTTTTTCTTTCAAAAAAGCAAAAAAGCAGCTTGATAGTCATATTACAAATGATTTTTATTGTGGTCAGTACTGGAAGCTTACACTGGGTCATTCTTTTCACAACTAGATTGGGCCAGGGGTTCTTAACCTTTTCTTTACCACAGACCCCCCTTTAAAAATCTTTTGTTGCCACAGACCACTAAGACTTAACTCAAGGTTTAAAACCCTAAAGTGCATCAAATATTTATTTAAAGTTGCTCAGTTTTTCAAATTTGGAGACACTCAGCATCATTCACTTCCATGAGAAGAGGTAGCAAGTGGTGAGTACATTGTTTTCCTATCAAACAGTTATTTTGAACTTTTGAACAGTTTGAGATATTGTAAAGAAACTTTGTACAAATGATGTCTGTCACCGGCAAAAGACTCCAGGTCTTTGAGATCAATGTATGACCATCTTTTTTTTTCCTTCCTTCCTTCCTTCCTTCCTTCCTTCCTTCCTTCCTTCCTTCCTTCCTTTTTTAACTGTAAAAGCTCATAAAATTTGTTCAAGCCTTTGCAGGTCCCTGTGAGGACATTGTGTCCCCTAGTTGTCTGTGGACCCCAGTTTAAGAACCATTGAGGTTGGGCTACAGGAATAGATTATATGAATCATGAGAATTATATGTGGGCGCTTAACAGAGCAACCTTATGGGGAAAGAGAGGAGAATCCAAAGAACAGGAATTGTCTTTTTCTGTCTCTTGCTGGGGTTGTGCCAGTGGGCCTCTGTGTGTATGTGTGTGTAAGAAGAGTCTTCTTTTCACCCCCTTTAAATGGAAGTACTTAAAACCCCCAGATTGGTTTCCTCCCATTGATTCTAGTGGAACAGAAATGACCTATTCCAGCTGTTGTTCTTCCTCTTGTTTTGTGGGGAATTTCGGGAGGGGGAGGCAAGGCTTTGAATCTTGTAATTCCACTCCCTTTCCCTGTGTACCTTTACCCACTCTTCCCCAGCCTCTGACAGCAGACTCTGCCCTCAGGAGTCTTTTCCCAGTCAGTTCTTTCTCTCTGCCCTCACAGGGAGAAACATCAGAATCCCTATAATACCTGGGCTGTCTTTCCAGGCAGGACTATGGAGTCAGAGTTGTGGGTGGAATCAAAGTCAGTAGAAACTCTTGATCGAATCAAAGTCAGTAGAAAAGAACTGATTCTGACTCCAGATTAAAAACTGACACTTATAACAGGAAAATGCTAATTTGTTGCATATTTGCTTTCATAGGAATTTAGGAAAGTTTTCTGTTTCAGAAATTTTAATCAAATAGTTTATGTTCTGTCAATTATCCTAATGATTCACCTGGCGGTGATGAAACACCTTGTGCTACCATTTTACTACAGTAAATTTGTTATTACTAATTTATATACATTTATCATTTATGAAAGAGTCAGAGTAGGACAGTAGGAAAATAACGGAGTTAGTGTCAAAGGCTTGGAATATTGGCTCCACAGCCCTGATTTCAGGGACCATAAGACCTCATCCTAAGGTTGCATTCCTAGCCACAGTCACCTGGGATATGTGTATGAGTAGACATCTGTAAGCTTCTGCAGTTGTTGTTCATGTAAACCAAGAATCCTGAATGCCACACATACAAAAAAGTATTTATTTATTTATTAGCGTATTTACCTGGCATTGCCTGGGATTTTATATTCTCATAGGTAATGCTTGTTAGAAATATCTTAGGAATTTCCTTACTTTACCTTAGGAGTTACATGCAGTTGAAATACACAGACTTGAGATCCTATGTCCCTAATTTCCCAAACTGTGTTGTTCAGGACCTGTAACTTTTGCCCATACTCCCCAATCTCGTCTGTATTCAGAGTTGTTAACGTACAGTGGTTGGGCTCATGGGGGACTGGCTGCTAGACCTCGTCTCCATAGCAACTGGCCTGTTCAGAGCTCTCTACCTGAGAATTCTAAAGGCCCCTCCCTGAACTGCCAACCCCAGGATTTCATAGAGTCTTCACAGCCAGCCAATCATATGAGGGCTTCTCGCCTGGCACAGCCAATCATATGAGGTCTGTGCCTGCCTGACGCAGACAGATAGACAAGATCATGCGGAAACTTTGACTTTTATATAGTAGATTATACTAGCATATATACCTGGCGTTGCCCGGGATTTTATTTTCTCATAGGTAATACTTGTTAGCAAGATTTGAGATCCTGTGTCTCTAATTCCCCCAACTGTCTTGTCCAGTACTTGTAATTTCCCCCCATATTCCTCAATCCAGTCTGTATTCAGAGCTATTAAGATAAACAGGTTGGGCTCCTGAGAAAATACACTGTCTTCCTCCTTGCTGATAGGCCTCATCTCCATAGCAACTGGCCTATTCAAGACAGACACAGTTGACTGAGGCCCAAGAGCTCCCTGGCTGAGAATTCATAGAATCATAGAGTTGGAAGAGACTCCAGGGGCCATTGAGTCCAACCCCCTGCTATGCAGGAACACACTTCAAAGCATTCCCGACAGATGGCCATCCAGCCTCTCCTGAAAAACCTCCAAAGAGGGAGATTCTACCACACTCCAAGGCAGCATATTCCACTGCTGGACAGCTCTGACCATCAGGCGGTTCTTCCTGACATTCAGGTGGAATCTTCTTTCCTTCAGCTTGAATCCATTGCTCCTTGTCCTAGTCTCTGAAGCAACAGAAAACAAGCCCACTCCCTGCTTGACATAACATCCCTTCAAATATTTAGACATGGCTATCATGTCCCCTCTTAACCTTCTCTTCTGCAGACTAAACATGCCCAGCTCCCTAAGCTGCTCCTCATGGGGCATGGCTTCCAGACCCTTCACCATTTTGAGCACCCTCCTCTGGACACGTTCCAGCTTGTTGTTAGCCTTTTTGAATTGAGATGCCCAGAACTGGACACAGTATTCCAAATGAGATCTAACCAATGCAGAATAAAGTGATACCATTACCTCTCTTGATCTAGACACTAAAGGGCCCTCCCTAAATTGCAAACTCCAGGATTCCATAGTATCTTCTTAGGCAGCCAATCATATGAGGTCCTCACCTGACACAGACAAACAAACTTTTACTTATATATTAGATTTATATGCTGACTTTCTCCCAGAGTGGGATCCAAGGTTAAAAAGTTAAAAACATTAAAACAGCATTTAAAACATTAAAAGACATATAAAATTATAAGAACCGTTAAAAAAAACCCAACATATTTCACAGCCAGCCAGCTAGTGGGCAGGAAGTTAAGCAGGGGTTCGTGACTTTCACATTGAGTGGTTGTACTTTTTCTGAATGTCTGTGCCAGCTTTGACATGCAGAATTCTGCATTCCAAGAGGGACAGCCATCTGATTTGTGAGGCAGAAGAGGGTGGCGCAGGGCGGAGCGATGCCAGCTAGGGAACATGCTGGAAGTAATGACGTTTCATTTCCATTTACACTGACTTGCTCCTGGCTTTGGACAAGACACTTAACCTTCCTATGCCTGTTATTCCATGTGTGAAATGGAGTGAACAGTCATGATCATTTATATGTCAAGTATTCAAAGTATCAGACAAAAACTGCTTATAAAAGAATGGACTTGTGAATCCGTTTGTTCTTGGTATGGTAAGAAATAAGTTGTCAAAACGGAATTGTCAGACACTTTTTTTTTGGTGAATTACGCATTTTATTTATCAATGTGAACTACAACATATAATCTCCTTTGGAAAGAGTTTTTACTACAAGAAGAATAATGGCCGCACACTCAGCAGGCTGCAGTGGGATGAGATAGCATGCTTGCAGCATTTCTTTGCAACATAATTGCAGCATCAATGAACCATGAATTCAACCTAATTAACATAACTGGAACCACTGCAATCATGCTGCCATTCAATTTACTTTTTGAACATTCTGGTGAAGTGTCAGGGTTATGTTATTTGCTGCTGAAATGCTGCCGAAAGCTGTCCACTCTGAAATTTTCAGCTGTTCTCCTGCCTTACTTTTTAAAAAAATTACTTGTAAGCTTGCTTACAGATTTGTTTGCATGTTTATTTATTTGTCTGATAGTTCTGGTAGTAAAAGGGAGATTTCATTGGGTCAGTAGTTCCATATATTCAACTACAACCCTGCAGAGGATAATTAAATATTTTGAGGTGTGAAGCTCAGGGATCCAAAAATCTTTACAATTTAGAGGCAAATCCAAGGGATCTGTGAATTGTACCCAAACTTATAGGTAACAGTCATTTTGGTGAGCCAGCAAGAACAAGATCCTCTCCAGAATGCACAGAATAGCTTTCCATTGTCACAGAGGAAAATCTTCTCCTCCTGTTTCTGCTGTTGGGGTGTTACTCAGCAATCAGACAAAACTCTTGATGCAGTTGGTCTGTAAGCTATCACAATAGACACTCATCTCGCCAGAATGAACCACTTTGTTGCCCTTGGCTTTCCAGCGTTCCTTACTTAATTAAAAGTGTATTAATTTTGTAATAGGTACCTCTGTCACTCTCTGCCTCTGTCTGTCTTTCTCCTGTTTGTCTGTCTGTATATGTAATGTTGTATAATTAAGCTATTTATTGTGTGAAATATACTGTTTTGTGAACAAAATGCCAGCATCCTAAGCCATGTAAAATGTTATTCCTTTTTTTTAAAATGTTGTTTTTAATTTAATATTTGTTAGGAAATATAGCAAATCTTTATTCTCAATTACTATTCTATTATGTTATCATACTGCCCAATTATTTATTTAGATTATTTAATCTTCCAGTTTTAGATGAAAAGATCCTTGAAATAAATTTTATTTGTTTGTTTGTTTGTTGAATTTATATCCCGCCTTTCTCCCAAAAGAGGATTCCAAGTGGCTCAATAATTTTTAGAAAGATCAAACCAAAATATTGCTTTACAAAAATTAAAAAAGAATTAAATAACAATATTATTTTAAAAAATGTACAACACTTAAAACATAATTTCAATAAAAGATTAAAAATACAGCACACTAGTTTACACACACTACTTCTCCCTAATAAAAATTCAAAGGACTGCCTGATTAAAAACATCTTCACCTGCTGGTGGAAAGAGAGCAAGGAGTGGGGCAATTGGACCGCTCATGGAAGGGAGATCCACTGACTGGAAGCTGCCAAGGAGAAGGCTCTCTCGTAAGTCCTCATCAACTGTACCTGCAAAGGCGAGTTGATTAGAATTGATTCTAATAGCACACCACACTGTCCAAAGGCCTTCTGTTCCCTGACTGATGCAGGTGGACAGAGTGTGCTTCCTTTACATCTGCTCTCCAAAGGCAATTTCTTACTGGCATAGAAGAGATTAAAAAAAAAATCCTGCAGCTGGTGTATGGAGGGGCTGGGCTGTTTTTCCCTTGCCATGATTTTCTTTCTAGGGTTGAAGGGATGCAGCCTTTATCCAGTGGCCCTTTGTCCTCAGCTAACCACAGGGCAGAGCTGTAGGTATGTGTGGGAAGGGAGCCAGGAACTGAGCCTTCAGATCAGACCTTGAGGAACCAGTCCTGGATCTGAAAAGATAGTGTTCCTGACATGAAGTCCCATTTAAAAGTATTTACATATTTGCTTAAGTGGACCATATGCTTACCCTTGGTAGACAGAGTGAGTCCGGAGCCTCAAAGTACTTAATTGCAAATACATACTAAAGTGCTGTTTGGATCAGAGTTTAGAAGAGTTGTTGTTTTGAACTATAATAACACAAATCTCTCAGTTGCCATATTGTCTGTGGGGTTCTAAGAGCTGAATTCAGGAAAAGTAAGTACAAAAAATGTACAGGAAGGGTAAAAAAAACATTTTTAAAAGTAGCTTTTCCATGCTCTGGTTTCTATATCCTACCCCATGGGGCAGCTGTACACTGAGGTTTCTTAAATCTGACAGTACTGATATAGATCTGGACATAATTTTTTCCCCCATTCATATTAATCTCCACACATTTGATCCCATGGTATGAACTATGGTGATTTTGAAAGGAGCTCATGAGATCCTAGCATCCCCTTCTTTTTCCAGCTTGTTTATGCCTTGTGTATTGGACTGCATTTTCCAAACATACATGTGTAGCTTTATGGATAGGATTGTAAGAAACCCACATAGATAACACAACAACAGTATCAGAGGCAGGTTTAGAACCTCAGAAGCCAGAGACACTTTGGACTGCACAACTTGTTAATATTACTGTCTCAGTTAATTCTACTTTCTTTGTGGAAAGGTTCCTGTTTGCTTAACATTTTTTTCTACAGTGTTTGGCCAACTACCGTAGAAGTACTCAAAGAAGAAAAAATCACACTCAGTGCATATTTAGAAATTGCTTTATCATCCACACTCTGCTAAAGCGTCATTACAACAATTTACCCCAATGCTGAAATACCACAAGTCATGTAGAGAAGCTGTATGTGTCTTTTAATTATAGATTAGGCTTCAGATAATTTGCAAGGCTTTTTTCAAATGATCAATCAATACATGACCAGTTGTGTTTTTCCCCTAGTGCTGTTATCCCGCCCAGAAACAAAACTGCAATTTCTGGTTTACAGATATACTCAGTACTACTACTATACTCAGTAGCAAAATTGAGGCGCACCACTCTTAACTGTGACTCTATTTATTTACCATATTTGCAGGCATGTAAGACACAGGTTTTTTCCTGAAAAATAACATTTAAAAATGGGGTGCATGTTATACGCTCGTGTGTCTTACACACCAGCAAATACCAACCCCTTTCCTGTGCATTTTGCCACCGTGTGATTTCTGAGTCCCAATGCATAGGAAAGGAGGGGGAGCTCTAGAGTGCTAAAGGCCACTCCTGCAAGGCTTCCCTCACCACTCATTCCTTTCCATTTTGCCTCCATGTGAGTTCTCTGTGCTGGGGCAAAATGCATTGGGAAGGAAGGAGGAGCTCTGGAGGGGGAAAGGAACCCTTGTGCGAGTGTGTGCTGATCTGCAGTGGGTTCAGTTCCTATGAAGTCACTTTGTTGTTAAATTGCTGTCAACTTCGACTTATGGTGACCC
Organism: Ctenosaura bakeri; assembly: GCA_948474755.1. Lineage (NCBI taxonomy): Eukaryota > Metazoa > Chordata > Lepidosauria > Squamata > Iguanidae > Ctenosaura > Ctenosaura bakeri. Next base: position 266,608 of record CAOLHI010000485.1, read on the forward strand.
TTTCAATGAAACATCCAATTCTGCATCAGCAGCCCTGCTCAGTTCTATCAAACTCAGGACCATGGCTTGCTTGCCATCTAACTGTGATGTGGTCTTCTTTTCTACTGCCTTCCATCTTAGTCAGCATAATTGCCTTTTCTGTCCAAAGTATGACAATCTCAGTTTAGTCATCTTGACTTTTAGGGAGAATTCACTACCCTTTTCAAAATCATGTCCCTAAAACAGATGGTAGAGTAGCACTGCTTATGGAGCACAGTGGGATGATCTCACAGGAAATGCACAATATCCTCTAATGATGTGGAAAATCAACTACCATTCAGCTTGTACTTTACAGTGGAAGACCAATGGTTTATTGATGGTAGGAGCCATCTTTCTGGAAGCCCCGTCAGTGTAATTGTATTCATTATTTTATTTAAGCTATCTTAGGAAGGTTCCTTGATAAAAAAGTCACCTAGAAATAAACATACCCCTCTTATTTTTCAACTTTGTTGCTTTTAAGATTATTTAGCAACAAGCATGAGGTAACAAGACTCTCCTTTATATGGCTGTGGCTTATCTGCTTTATAGCAGGGATAAGGAAAGTGTAGATGAGGATGAATGTGAATCTGAAGTATATTAGTAAGTATTCTTTGGTTCCTGTTTGTGTAACAAAAAAAAGTGTATACTCTGTGAATCAAGTTACTGGGAAAGGTTGCTTCAGGGAAAACTATGTTGCACCTGAGTCCATTTAGTGGATCAGAACATGTTGGTTCATTTAGACCAATATAGTATTGTCAACTTGGACTGGCAGAAGCTCTGTGTGATTCACACAGGAATCTTTCCTATTCCTGTATGGAGATCACTGGAATTTCGTGTTAGTCTTCCATCAAAGTACTAACTAGGTCTGACCTTGTTCAGTTTCCACTGTCAGACAGGATTAGTTGAGTTCAGAGTGGTATGGTGGATCAATCCCACAAGCTTAGAGTTTGCCTATTCTGGTATTGTAAGTTCTGTGTAGGATAAAGATTTCAGAAAATTGTGCTTTTGAACAAAAACAAAAAAGTCCAAGCCAAGCATCTGTGCTCTGACCACCAAAGCTAGCTGAGAAAGGGGCTACACAAACATATTGCAATTCTGGGTTACTACAGTAAAGCAAGAGTAGAAGTTGAGACTTTGCTCACTCAAGGCTCCCTGCTGTCTTCTTCTCGGCTTGCTACTGTATCGTCTAGAGAAAGTTGGTAGCACATCTCCCATACCTAAGGCCAGACAATCAGTTTCTTGTTTGGGGAAATGATATGTTGAGAGGATGGGCTTCCTTTCTCATCCTATAGAAAAGAAATGTTTTATTAGAGAGAAGGCACGAATTGTGCTACTAAAATCATAGTGCCGGGTATATATACAGGCATGAAAGTTAGATGGTTGAATCTGTTGTCTGGTGTTGCAAAAAAGCATGGCCAGTGTCTTTTACAGTCCTATGGACGTTTACAAGGGAGATAAGCTCCACTGAATTCAGAGGGTCTTCCCAATAAATATGCCTAGGATTTGGCTGTTAAAAATCCACCCACAATGCTATGCAATGCTAAGGATTTATATGTAGACTATGACAAAATATTCTTTGAGAATAAGAAGTTTAAAAACTAGTTTCCAAGATGTAACAACTAAGAATGACCTCCAACCAAAGTAAATTATATTTGTGTAGTAGTAAGTAAGGCTGCAAGCAATTAAAAAGCATGTGGCAAATGAAGCTAGCTTAATCTCTGGGAAGGATGACGCATTGTTCTTAAAGAATAAATCCAAACTAGCATTCTCAGTATTAAAATGTTTGAAGAAGATATAAGCTGTCAAATGCGAGTGTCACTCTTTGTCAATGTGAATTACAGTACATCAGTGTCAACATATACATTCAATATTAGAATGGTATAAGACCAAAAAAGAAGGAAAGCATTGAACAGACGTTACAGAAAACTAGACTGTAAACATGCCCCCAGTTAGATGAATTTAATTCTACTGATTTCATTTGAACCAAGTTCAAATGGCTGGTTGTGAGGCTGCAGTCCTAGTGCATAGGAACTTTTATTTATTTATTAATCTTATATTCAGTTTTTTCAACATGAAGCCTTAACATGATGCTGATAAATTTAATTTATACATTTAGAGCAAAGCCAGTCAACCTGGATGAGAAGCAAGTGTCTGTGATGTTGTCACCTCAGTTGTTCTGTCTTTGAGTCTCTGCAACACAGCAGTTGATTTCTAAAACAAGGAAGGAAACCTTCTGGTTTTGAGGTGGGAAACTTCCAACCTTCCAGAAGCCCCAATGAGTGTGAACAATGCCTGGGCTTGTAAGAGTCAAAGGCTCCATCCAGCTAATGCTAATTTCTTATTGCCTCTTTAGATGTCAAAGATCATATATTATGCCATATCTGGATTTCCATTCTCCAGTGCCTTTGTGTGTAACTGGATCATAGGTAGATAGTATTCTATGTCTCTGTGATCTCAGAATCTCCATGGAATAGCAAGAATGGAAGATTCCTTCTGCTTCCAGAAGACTAGTTGGCCCACTAGTCTTCTGGAAGCAGAGTAATCACACCACCCAGACTGTGCAGATTCTATTCAATTGAGTGCCATCAAGCACAACATTTGGAGATGGAGCTCTTTGGTCTCATTTTCTGATTACAGCTCTCATTATGAACAGGAATATTACTTTTCCTGTTTTAGAGGTGGAAAGTTTATTCCCCCCCCACACACACAAATGCAGTTGTTGGCAAAATGTGAAACTCAGAGACACCAGTTCTTGGCTCTTCTACCACAGAAAGCTCTCTTCAGAAAAGAAGAGCCTTCATTTTTACCATCTTTATTGATGTAGACATTTTAAAACTTAAGCTTTAGCAAGACTGAGGCAAATTTTTCTGTCCTTTTATCTGGTACATTACTTTTTCATGTAGTAGATATTTCTTGATTTGGTATAAGTGATTCCAGCAATGAAGCTTAGAGACCAGCAGTCCAGAAATGAAAAATGAAAGGCTCTCGTGGCCCTTGGTGCCATTGCCCTCAAGGGCAGCCACAGTTTTTGAAAGAGCAGCTGTTATGGGCACTTTTCAAGGTGGCAAACACATCTTGTGTAGGCACTAGGGTTACCAGTTGAAATAATAGAGAGAGCTCCTGTTCCTTTAATGGTTTTTGTAGAAGGAGGATTTAATCAGCTGTGGCTTGTCACGTGATCAACACCTGCTGAAATTCCTCTTCTGCATGACCTTTAAAGAGACAAGAGCTGTGTTCTTCATTTCATCTGGCAACCCAAGAGTGTGAATGCATCACATACACATATATACCTCACTGCCTAACTGCCATTTAAGGTCTGAGGAGACAGTGGAAATGAAGTCCTTCTCCCTTGACTTGCAGGGGCTACTAGAGCCACTGTTGTCCTCTTCATCTTTCCACTGCAGGGCAGGGAACTTGCAGCAGATCTGCTTGGCTGGTGGTCCTGGAGCATGGTCTTCCCCAGACTGGCCTCTCCATCTCCCTGTATACATCTAAGCACAGATCAGTTACTTTCACATACTGCAAAAGATGAGGGAGTGACCCTGAATTGTAGCGATGGAAGAGGACCAAAGGCAAAGGTGTGAGAAAGCTGTGTTTGGCAGCATTCCAGTTTATGTTCCTGGAGCAGAGTCTTATTGGTGTTTGATATTCTTCAGTGTTTGAAAGTTTTGGTCTGGCATAAAGGCGTACACATGATTAGAAGCAATTGTGCAGGAATGAAGACCACAAAGATCCTGATGGAAACATTTCATCCGTCATTCTGAAGTAAAACATTTCATAATTCATAATCTCTCAGAAAAAAATTTAGAGAGGAGCAAAACTGTTCCCCTGTTTTCTTTTTCTTCCTTGGAGGGTCAAGATCTGCTATAATGAACAATGCTATCCCTTAGACCTTCTTGGAAATACAGTAGGACACCAGGATCCAGAGTTTCACTTAACCTGTGATCCACTCCAGGGCTATGGTTGCTGCTGCCAGCCAGAGTCCTTGCTCTGCACAGCCAGGCTGAGAAAAGTCTTGCTGAGGTATCGCTGGGCTTCCTGTGCCTCTCTTGGCTGAGGAGGGAAACAGATGCTCCTTCTTTGGCTGAGAGTGGCATGGAAAGGCCACCACAGCTCGCCGCTTGCCTCTCTCAGTCAAGGAAGGAGACACCCAACTTCCTTGGCTGAGAGAGACACGGGAAAAATCCAGCATGGCTTCCCCTGTGCCACTCTTGGCCAAGCAAGGAGAAGGACACTCCTTCCTTGGCTGAGAGACACCACTCTTCTCACCCAGCTTGGTATCAAAATGTAGCTTTGATATTATTCGCATTTTTTTGCCATCCGTGTTAAGCCTGGGAATGTATCCCTCACAGATATGAGAACCTACTGTGGTTGGCAAAATCACCATCATTGTAGTCCATGTCCTCTATCTAGAGGCAAAGGAGCTGACGTTACTCAGCTTGGAGCAGCTGCCACTCCCCTCCCTCTCAAACTGCTTCCATTGGTAGCCATTTCACCAGGTTAAAGCAGAATTAATTGGTAACTTGCAATCTGCAGGCATGGGTAAGTATAATTGCAGCATGTTACAGAGACAGCTAAAGCCCAAAATTTGTATGGATATTTAAAGGAATATGTAAACTCCAGCTTTTTCTATTGCTGTTGTTCTCAATTATGTATGTGTCTGAGGTGCAGCTGTTCTCCTTTGTGATTTACTTTCCTCCCTAGACCATTCCATTTTCCAGTCCTCATTCTTCAGAGTCAATGCTTACTCATACTGTTCTCCCTCCACATTTGCGGATTTGACCATTGTAGATTTGATTATTCATGAGACACGTGCTTGCCTTTCCCCCTCATCCCATTTCTTTGTATTCCTCACCCCAGGCTTGTGAGGCTTTTGTTTAAAATGGACATTTTTTCCCTTTTGGGTGAGCAAAGGCCCCTCCCACTGTTGAAGGCATGTCCTTTCTGCCACATGGCTGCACATTCTACTGTGTAATGGCTGCTGTTTGATCAGGTGCTCTCTTTGGTCCTACCCTTCCCCTCTGGGAAGAATCTCCTTTTCAAGATGGTGACCGGAAGTAGCTAGACTGCCAGAACCCAGCACTCCGCTCTTCTCTGTCTGAGGGGAAATTACCAATAAGCCTTCATCTTTTTTCTTCCCCCTGGGAGCACTGGGGCAAGGGAATGGGAACGGGGTGTGCCAGAGGGGAATGAGAGGAGGGATCTCATGGGGAACTTATTCACAGTTTTTCCACTTTCACAAGGACTCTGCATCCCAAACCCCTGGGAATGTGAAGGGGCCACTGTATTGTGTACTACCAATCACCTGCAGCTCCTCAGAGTCTCAAGGAGAAAAATCTTTCAGATTGACAACTCCTTGATCCTTGTAACTAGATGTTCCAGGAACTGAACCTGAGACCTTTTGTGTGCCAAGCATGTGGTCTACCACTGAGCTATGTACTTCATATCACTGGGTCTTCTCTTTGAGCAAGTTATCAGGAGGTATCTATCTGAACCCCTAAATCATCCAAGTTTACTGGACATCCTTTAGCAGAACCCATATTTAGAGTCTTTCTTTCTTCTGAACAGCTAGTAGAAAAGGTCCTTCATGAACTTCTGTGTCCAAGGAAGCAACACTGAAACACTGCCATTTTTGTGAACTTTCTCATTTAGAGGACATGTTAGTTTTGTTGTTGTTTTTAGCTTTGGTGTTAATTCAAAACAAATCATTTTTTATGCACCTTTGAATTGATTTCTCCAAAATGAAGTTTGATTTTTTATGACTCATTATATTAAAGGGTTGGAGCATGGCATAAAGCTTGTCAGCCAAGATACATCTTAAAAATAGAGAATTAATTTGAAAAATCTGTTTCTTAGTTACATTGGCTGCTCTCCTCAAACCAGAGTGCAGCAAAGTCCCATTGAAGTGGTCTGAGGATTGCAACCATAGCATCAAAACATTATTTTGAGCACGTCAGAGAGGCTTTTTGGCATTCCATTGTTTTTATTTCCATTTCCATACTTTCTATTGTTTTTATTTTGCTTTGCATCCAATTGTCCAGTCCCTCTGTTGCATCAGCTTTATGTATTGTTCTTGTTAGTATACATAGCCTTGTAAAACAGTCTTGCCTCTTTGGTCACATAATGCCCCTTCTTTCTCATTAAAAAAAAAAAGATGGTTAGTTGATTCAGAAGATGCTGATTTTTGACAAGTCATGTTTGCTTGCTTGTTTGTAACCTGTGATCCCACTCATACCAGTTGCAAGCAGAAGCACCATATGTGCCTACATAAAAGAAGAGCAGTTATGCATGGTTGCTACCTTTTTGTAGTGGAAACTGTCCATTGCTTAGAAGCAGACCATATGCAGATGCACTGGCTGCAAGGAATGAATCAGAGCATGGCATGACAACTAAGGGCTGTCTGCTTGTGCCCATCAGGCATTCAGTCATGAATAATAAGCAGAGATGTCTGAAACATTTGGTGAAGGATTCTGGTGAATGGGAACACCCTTGATCAAAGAACTGGAATCAGGACTGGAGAGAATGTAGTCTTGCTGCAGGTCTGTGAGTTCATCCAGACTGGTCTGAAAATGTATGACTTCTTACAGTATAGCTCTTTCGGCTTTGCCTGCTTTTGCTGGTTGTTGTCATCTTTGCCTCCATTCATTTCATTCTTTTTTGGGAGCAGTTTGTAGTGATTTCTTTGACTTGTGCTAAGTCACTTCCAAAAGGTTTCTTTTTTTAAAAAAAAGATGGAGGTATGGTTTGGTGGTGGTTCTGTGTTTTGAAGGGTGAATTTTCACCTCTGATTTTTTTTAAAGAGTTCTAGTGTTATAATGGAAAAGTCCTGTTTCACAGATGCAGTGTAGGTATATTTCAGTTAATAAAGTAGATGTGTTCCTGGGCATTAATTCTTTAACATAAAAATTGGTACCAGAGGCAGAAATAACATGGAAAGGTTCCTGCATCACAAAAAAGAAGAGTACAGTTTGTTCTCCACATTCAGGGGGTGGAGGTTGGGATGAAGGACCCCCATGAAAGTGGAAACACTGGAAATCTCTGTAGCTCCCCTCAATCATATTTAACACTCAAAAAAGTGAGATCCACAGATTCAGCCCACTGCAGATTCAAATGTACAATATACAATACATTTGAATCCACAGTGCGGAACATGCCGGCCACCCATTTCTGCCTTCAAGGCTGAAGGGTTTCTTTCCAAGGCAGCAGCAGGTGGCTGGTGGTGCTTGCCACCACCTCTCCTGCTGCTCCACAACATTTTTAATCAGACTACATGTTCACAGTCTCTCTCTCTCTCTCTCTCAGTCTTGTGAGGCTTGCAGAGAAAATGCATATACAAAGTCCGTATTAAAAAGCGTAGGCTAACAACAGAAGTGACAGCAAATAATTTGTGAATAAATAAATCCATGAATGTTAAACCAGCAAATGTGGAGGGCCGACTGTTCTTCAGCGTATTTCAGCAAATACTTTATTCAAAGGCAACAATATGCACATATGAAATGAAATAATCAGATCAGAAATAAACAGAAACATCCAGGACCTTTTAAGAGACTACTTGAAAATTTTTTATCTAAAATGCATCCAGGGATGATATTCTGTGTACCATCTTCTGCTTTTCTTATTATTTCCATTTTGGTGGCCATACCTACAGATCTGCACTTTTTTTACATGCTGGGTTAACTGGTGAGGCAGGCATAATTGCTTTTCCCATTTTTCCCCCACTTGTTTTATTCACTTTATCTACTATATAAAAGTCAAAGTTTGTGAGTGATCTTGTCTGTTTGTCTGCATCAAGCTGGCAAAGACTTCATATGATTGGCTGTGTGAGCCGAGAAGACCTCATATGATTGTCTGGCTGTGAAGACTCTATGAAATCTTGCGGTTGGCAGTTTAGGGAAAGGCCTTTAGAATTCTCAGCCAGCGAGCTCTTGAGCCTGACTGGTTGCTACAGAGATGAGGCCTAGCAGCAAGAAGGAGGAGGACAGTGTATTCTCTCAGAAATCGAACATCTGTATGTAAACAATTCTGAATACAAATTGGATTGAGGAATATGGGGGGAAAGTTTCAGGTACTGGATTTACAGTTTGGGGAATTAGAGACATGGGATTTCAAATCTTTCTAACAAGTATTACCTATGAGAAAATAAAATCCAGGGCAACACCAGGTAAATACGCTCGTTCTGTATATTTCAAATATTCTTGGTTAAGTGTACCTTTTTGGACTATTGTTCCCATATGATGGCTAAGGGAATCTGAGGGCTGTGATTCTGAAAGGTAATTTATTGAAGCTCTGCTCTTGGACCCACTGTTATATATGGACTTTGACATAGGAGAATCATGCTTACTTACTGCATGTTGTGAGAAGACTCCAGATGTTTATGAGAGTTTCAGAGCTGGTAAATGTCATTTAAAACTTCCTGATTTCCAAGCTGGAGCACTTCAGAGCTCTTTTGCGAAATAGAAGATGTGGCACAATTAGCTTTGCTTTGAACAGTATTGTTGCTGCTACAAACATGGTGGCTATAAGATTCCACATTTTCCTTCAGTAGAAGCTCCACATCATTTGCCATCAAATAGAGAAAAATGAAACATAAATGGATGTTCTTAAGTGGGATGAGGGATTCATTCCAGGAAGAAATTTATATAAAGGGAATGCTGAACCTAACAAATTGTGGCTATTAACTAGTAATAGGTAAATAGATCTTCAGGCTTAAGTAACATCTGCTGAGATGGGCTGCTGTCTTCAAGTTCTATTTGTAGTCTCTGAGCAATTTTGGTGGTATTCTTAGGAAGAACATGTTGGCCTACATGTTTCTTTAGTCTGATTCAGTAAGAATCGTAATATTATTTTATGTTTCTCTCCTAGCCACAGTAAATTAATACGGATTCCTATCTCATTGGTTCGGCTGAGTTCCAAACTCTGCAATTATGTGGAGGTGATGATAATTTGTGTATGTGTGTAAATTTCTGTTTAGTTTTGAGAAACTTCCACTGGAGAGAAGTTGATTGAATTTAAAGTTCAACATATTTGAATTCAAAGCTGATTGAATGTGAAGTTGGAGCCAACATAGTGTAGTGGTTTGAGTGTTGGACCGTGTCTCCAGGAGACCAGGGTTCAAAGCTCTACTCATTTGTCGAAACCCACTGGGTGACCTGGGGCAAGTTACACTCTCGCAGCCTAAAAGGAAGGCAGTGGTAAAACCTCCTCAAAATTATTATTGCCAGGAAAACTTTATGATAGGGTCACCATAGATCAGAGCTGATTTGAAGCCACATAACAACAACAAAATACATTTTTGTATTGTTTTGTTTTAGTGATAATTTTGTCGTGAGAGCTGGGGCCTGAAACTGTAAGGCTTTAAACACATTTGTAGCCTGGTGATTGTTGTTCTAATATAGTGTTTTAAAATATGAAGTCACCATATTAAATAGTATGTATTTCAGAAATCAGTCTCTGCAATAGCTGTGAAAATGTATTGAAACATGGCTCTTAGGAATGCAGCTCTACAAAAATGGCCAAACTGTACTTAGATTTTAAATTACAGTAGCAATTTGGAAAGGCTTTTCAGGCTGGAGTTAAATGTTAATAGCAAAATAGAGGCTCTCTTTTCTTTGATCTCTTCTCTGGCTTCTATAAAATAATGGAATCAAAACCAAGTGCCATTTATAGATACACCTCCTTCTTTTGATCTTTTTGGTGAGGGGAGGCTGGTGCTCCTGGTCTTTCAGTTCAAAACTGTATGATGTTTCAGCAACACACTTTCTGTGACATTTATTTTCAAGAATTTTCGCTTGTGTGATACTCAGTAGCATTCATTGTGTAGTGTTCTCAAAGAATTTGGAAAATATAGCGATGGTAAGCCCATAACTGTTGAAAAGTTTTTTAATCCACTTCTTGTCATTTATTTGTCACTCTTGTTCAAACCTCTTCTCTAAAGGTATCGCGCACATCCATTACACTTTATTATTATTAAAACTTAGATCCAGCAGCACATTTGGGCAAACAGAAAGGACTTTCACTTGAACAAGGGAATGTTTTAAGTATCCTTCAGTTTATCTTCTAAGCATGTGCTGAAGTTAGACTCTGTGCCAAATCAAGGTCAAGGAAGCTCACATATGGTTTGGCGTGGTATCTGAATTTACAATTTACTAAACCAGAATGCTAGACCATGGTGTGAAGTGTGTTTATAAACCATTGTTTGTACTAATTTTGATGGCTAAAATTGATCATATTACCATCATTTTACGTCCAGAAATGGCTGCACCATAGAGACAAGAGACAACTGATAAAAATGCAAAACAAATGGCTCAGATAAGAAAGAACCAAAACGGGGAAGTAGCTCTAAGCCTTGTCCCACTTGAATGGCTTCTGAAGTTAATTAAGGAAAACCATGATGTGAAGATATATTTGAACTGAGGTATCATCTCCAGATGAAAATTTAGCAATATGCTTGGGATAGTCCTATTCCCATTTCTTTCAATTTGCCATACAAATGTTTTAGAATTGCAGAAAATGACAGTTAGGGTTGTATAGTCAATATAGAAGACAGAATGCTGGACCCTAATTTAGATTCCATACCCACCAAACATGGGAAAAGTTCCTTTTTCGAACTACAACAAGAATCCCCATGGCTAGTGGCCATGGTGGCCAGGAGGTTCTGGGAGTTGTAGTTTTCAAACCTAGTCATCCATGACATTGACTGTGGGACTGTCCTAACCCCACACTTCACTGAGTTATTTTGCAGATAAATAAATAAATAAATAAATAACTGTCATGTATTTGTTTGTTTGTTTGTTTATTTAAAGTATTTATACTCCGCTCTTTAGCCAAAAAGGCTCCAAGAGTGACTTACAAATTGTTCATACGACAGTTCCCTGCCCTCAGGGTTGAATGTGTGCAAGTCACATGTTTACTTATGGTAACCCCATTAATTTCATAGTGTTTTCTTATGCAATGAGTACTCAGAGGTTGTTTTGCCAGTTCCTTCCTCTGAAATATAGTGTTCACTGGCAGTCTCCCAGGTTTACAATCTAAAAAGACATGGTACATAGGAAAAGAGAATGGCAGTCAGGGAGGAGATTCGGTCCAGCAGATGCTGGCTGATGTTCATTTCCTCAGAGGGGACAGCAATGTAAGTTGGAATGGAAGGAGGCCCTGTCATCAACTGCTGGAATCAAGGCACAGTGGTCTTGTGCCTGACTGCTGTTCTTTCTCTTAGAGGCCAAAAGATGTATAAAGGATGTACACCATCCTAAACATTTGGAGAATGTATAGTGATGGGTTTCCATATTGCCTCTGGATCAAGTTTCTTTGGTTATGGGAAGCATGTATACTCATATCATGGGGGAGCAATGCCAGAGTTAGCATCCACACATACAGCTCATGTTATACTGAGCTTCTAACATTAAATATGTTCTTTTTCCTACAGTGCAGGTTTCTTCTTGGCTGAGTTTAGAAAAATTCCATTGTGAACTGTATTTTCATTTGTTACGGAGCTAAAGCCTCACCTAGGGTGCCTACATGTCATTTTAGCCCAACATGGTCTGAAGTTCAACAAAGCCACAATCATGGTGGCTGTGGTTATTTAATTTACCTTTTTTTTATGCTTATCTCAGCACTCATTCATCTCTGACATGGTAACCATTTTTTCCTGTAGGCAAATATCCTGGGATTTTGCTGTCAGAATCAAGGGAAGAACCACAGATGGGTTTTACCTTATGACAGAACAAAATTCAAATGATATCTCTGTGTTTCATGTAGTACTAGAGTGCCATATGCAAGGCCACCAAGAGGATTACAAGAACCCTGGGCAAAGCTAAATCAGTTTTTTTGGCTCGGGCCCAACTTTATATCCATAAGGGACCTTGGCCTGTATCCAAAGAACTGTGAAACTTGTACTGTGAGCCTGAGCACTTAAGACTTCCACCCCCCCACCTACTTGGAAGAGCAGCCCCTCCTCCTCCAGTGATGCATAGCAGACTTCCTTTGAAACTGTGAGGTAGTTCAAAACTGCTTGTGATAATAGCATAAAGGCTAGCAATCCAAAACAGTGGAGAAAGTGTCAGCCAATGAAAGAGGGTTAGACTTGAACACCCCTCTTTTTATGAATCTGAGCCCTGCTGTCCTATACTTAGAGTAAGGCAAAGTGAAATCAGTGGGACTTACTTTTGAGTAGATGTGTTTAGGGTTGCTACGAAAGGAACTTCTTCTACCTTTTGCTGTCACTGGTGATTTCTCCACTTTGTTCTTGTCTGCACATAAATGTTCTGCACAACTCTGCTGTATACACACTGCAGAAATATTAGGTACAGTTTTGATGCCTCCCTTTCTCTCTCTTTTCGTATTCTTGTAGCTTAATTAGCTTGTGTTACTGTTCCCCTTAGCAGAGCTGTGCAGAACATCACTCTGCTTCATTGCTATGCTGGATACCTGAGGAGGTGTTAACATAATTAAGGTGAACTATGTGTTTTCTTGAGAAGCAAATGAAAGGATTTGCATCTGCACAAGGGGATTGAGCTATCAAAAACAGATGTGACCATGCAAAACATTTCACATAAATTTATTGAAATCATTATTTACCTGTAACATATAAGCAGGGCTTTAGCTGCACTAGCTTGTTGTCAGTATGTACTGCCAATAATCTGCCAAAAAAGCAGCTTGCTGGCAAAATCATTGAAATGGTTAGCTTATGCTTACAGAAAACATTACAACCCTGATTCACATTAAATTCTAACAGAAACGAACCCTTTGATGCTAGAGATGCTGGATTGTGTTATCGAAAAATGGTATACAGTTTATTTAGATTGTGTATACCCTACAAGAAATATGAATATCTGTTTGTAATGTGATATGTAATCATCGAAGACAGTTATTGTTTTCAGTTGCTCTCTTTGAGTGGGATCATGTCTTTTTTTTTTTTCTATTTTTGCTCAGATTTTTAAAAAGGTATGGCTTGCATATGTTCCACAGATTAGTCCAAATGTGCAAAGTACTGGCTGGTCAATTAAGACAGAAAGCTGCTAAAACCAAACAAACAAAATATCTGACATCTAAGTATAGCTAATAACTTTTAAAGCAAGATGTTCTTTTAGGAAAAACTTACACATTGCATAAACCTACGGTTTTCATCCAAGTATCATTTCAATAATGGCAAGCTTAAATACTGGAGACCATGGGGAAACATAATATTACGATAATGTTCTTTGGTGCGGTTTGGAGGGGTTTAGGAAACATTTGGAAGTATTTTTCTCATAAAGTCACTTAACTATTGAAGTGTTATGATAGCATTCCCTTCTGCATTGTGTGTTTACTGAACAAGTCCATTTAAAGGGGACACTGATTCTAAAATTCCTGATTAGGAGGAATTCCTCCAACCAGGAAGTTACATGCTGTGGTGGTAACAATTTAATAATAGGATGTAAAGAAAGAAAGGATATAGGTGACCAGACTGTCATTCCCTCCACAAAAAGAGTTGCATCCATTTGTAGTTCTGCTCCACCTTTTCTGTTCAGCTGCTTTAAATGAAACCCATATTTTCTAAGTCCATAACCTAATGCTGAGTTGGTGGATGTGATGGCAGGAATTTTAGCTTTTTTTTTTTTTGAAAAAACAGAAAACATAAATGTTTTGTATGCTTCATTTTAGTATCTTCAGTATGTATCTGTATATCAGTATATTGGGAATATTTGATATGGATTGGGACTCAATTAAGTTTCCAAAATAGTATTAAATATTATTTTATCTTTTGTAGAAGTATGCTCCACTGTTTTCAGTGGGGCTTCCTCTGTGTTTAGGAGTGCAATCTGAATATTTCATCTTTTAATAGTTACGCTATATTTTGTAGGTTATACTGGTATCAAAACATGGGGTGGTGTTTAAGACTGAGCTTCCTAAACAATGTGTAGAATCATGAAAGCTTCTAAATATTTTGTACTCAGTCCTAAAAAAGACAAGAGATCATGTGGTAATTTTCTACTGAGATTATTGGTTCTCCTCTAAGTTCAAGCATCAGAATTATATACAGTCCTGAACACATCTACTATTTTGTAAAATCAACAGTTTATTCCCCTTACTGTTCAGTTCACTGTAATTTATGTACAGTATGTTTCCTTTTTCACCTGTTAAGATTTTAGAAAATTATAAAAAGAATGTAAGTAAAAGCTTTAGAACAACCCAGATTGAAGGAGTTGGTAGGCAGCCTTTTGTCGGCCATTCAGGGGTAAATATGTTATGTAACAAATTGGTATTAAGTCAGTAATAATCCCACAAGTACAAAATAGATTAAAAATGGGTTTGGCTAGAAGGGTGTGGTATAGAGGGGAAAACACAAAAGAATCAGAGCCCAGAATGCACATATCTGTGCGGCTTGTGTTTATTTTGGGAGTCGCTCCTGCCTCGTTTGCATAATTCTGTGGCAAACGTACTTTTCAGCTAGTCCTATTTCCATGCTCTGTGCTTCCCAGAAGAAAAGCTCAATGAATGTTATACTCCGAAGCTTTATCAGATGAGCAAAACAAAGCATTTCAATTTTTTACAGAGTATCTTGAGCAGCTTTAAAGCATGCACTCACGCCTGTGCATGGACACACACACACACAGAGAAACTCAAGCCTATTCAGGTCCACCCAAGAACAGCTTTGACAGAATACTTGGGTGAACTCCGATGTGGTGTTTTCTACCCCTCCTCTCTCCATTGAGGTCTAGGAATTACAGCCGAGAGGAGATGATCACTAGGAAGATGTTGAAAGTGCAGTTGATTGAGAATGCAATCGGATTGGCAAGAGGATTGCAAAGAGCAGGAAATGCTGAGGAAATAAAATGAAATTTGCTGGAGCTTTTGAATCCTAAATCCAAAGAAATGACAGTTCTCCTCCAGAAAAAATACTGAGGAAAACACTCTAACTTTAAAAGGCCTAGGTTGCTCTCTCCTTCCCTCTCACTTCCTGATCTAGGTATATATAATAGTTGAAAATAGAATTGTTCAGGTCTTTTCCCCTTCCTTAAGTCAACTGTGTACCTGACTTTCCTCAGTTAAATACTTAAGCAGAATTTGCTCTAGAAGTGTTTCATCTTCTTCTTTAAAAACAAGACACTTTCTCCTTTATTACCATCTGTTTCCATCTCTTTCGGTTGCTTGCTCATTCAACTCTACTTTCTTCCCTCTTCCTGTGTTTCCTGCGTGTGTTGCAAATATTGAACTAAATAATTCACTGGATACTATCAAACACAACATCAGAAGTCTTTTTTCAGCAAATCACCTGACTCAATCAGCTGTAACTATGGGCAGATCCGATGCCCAAAAGGCAGGAAATGGGTTTGATGATGGCTGGAACGTTGCTGGATCTTAGATCAATTTGCTCTCAGTAATGGTTGGTTAGATATCCAGATCCATAGCCAAGAATAAACTGGCTGACCCAGTGGGCAGTTGCTTTGCAGTGAGAACTGCCTTTCTGCATTTGTGAAAGCAGTCTGCTGATTCTAGGAACTAGAGATCACAGTGGGCAGGTTTTGGGCCAAGTTGGGAGTCTGTGCCTTTTAAAAATGACAGATTTTCCTCATTCTTATGCATGCAACTATGGAAATGATCGCAATGTGGAGTATTCCTGTTCAAGGTGCCACCTAGTCAGCCATCCTCCAAATTACTACATTCCATTCCCATTCCCCCCAGGTTTCTGTTATTTTGTTTTTACTGGAGATGTCACACTCCCCTCCCCATCCCCTGTGGGGATAAAGAAATCTGCTGACATTTTATAGTTCCTGAGCATGCTCAGTCCTCACTGAACTGTTTTGGATTCTTTTCTCTCTCTTCATTTTTCCTTAAGATATTTTTGGGAGGGGGGTACTTTATGCAAAGCTGCCCTTACAAGTCATTTGTGTGTGTTTGTATGTATGTGAATGGTTCCATTTTGGCTGTGTAAGGGTTGACACTCTGCTGTTATTAGTGTATCCAAGCAGGGCCTCACAATGTACCCCAGCACTGGCATGTACGTGGTACCTGAAGATATTCCTGAGGGGGGACTAAAGAACTAGCCCCCCTATTTTGGAGAGGGGGTCAGAGACTGTGTTCTTTGTGTACTTTAAGTATTTGACGTGGCCTGGGAGGCAGCCTGAAGGGCCAATTCAAATAAGCCCAACTCCAAGTTGCAGTTTTAACAACAAGTCCTATCTCTCTGAGCTGCAGTGTCCCTGTATACTGTGCTCTTAACTTCATAATAACCTGCAATTGCAGGGTCAAACATCTCTTGGTCAACGCTACAAGTTTATTGAAAGCTTTTCAGCAGTCCTGACCTGTACTGTTCAGGGTTGCACAGCTGTGATAAGTCATTCTCTCCCCCAGAGGCAGTTTGAGAAGAAGGGACTGCAGAAATGCTTCTCTTTCTTGATACCTTGCAGAGATATTTGTCGAAGGGGAAATCTTGTTCTCAAGGCCACCTATATAAAGTTTGTTACGTTCTTCATTTATTCATTTGGCTAATGCTTGCTTCTCCTGTACACGGGGATGTCTAAACATAACTTCTTAGTGTCAACCAGGAAGTGACTCAGTAAGATGATTTTTTTTTCAGCCCTTGATATTATGTGTTCGGCTGTACCTGTATGCATCTATATTTCTGAGTCCTCCTGTTCAAACCATTTTATCTGCTGTCCCCTTGCAACTAAGGGGTCCTTTTCACACTGTACAATTATAGCACTATGACTCCACTTTAACTTTTGTGCTTGCATCCTGTGAAATATTATGGAACTTGTGGTTTGGTCAGAGGTGTGAAAGGAGCTCTCTGAGAATTCTAAATGACCCTCCCTGTAAATTGCCAAGCCCAGGATTCCATAAGATGTTGTCATGGCAGTTAAAGTAGAGTCAAAGTAGTATGTAGTGTAAAGGCCTGGGGTTATTGTTCCCTCCCCTTGCAGTCAGTTCACATTCTCTCCCATTGAGTTGCCTTGCTTGATTTTACCCTAAAGATTTCTTGAGTATCTCTGAACCTTGGGTAATTCAGAGTCTGCTGATACCTCTTTTTTGTGTGTGCATGAGGGTTTGGTCTTGCTTCTGTCTCTATGAGCATGGAGAAGACTGAAATCAGTATTAGTATGATGTGATGATGGTTGCCTGTTCAGTTTTGGTGCATAAATTTGGTATGTAAGCAACAGAGCACAACCAAGGAAATTGATTGGGCCTCAGGCCCAAAGGAGAGTGTAAGCCTCCCAACAGCTCACTGCAAAGAATTTGCCCATCATTTTGCAGGTTAAATAGCTCAGGTTTGTTCTGACTTAGACACCAGAGCTGATACAGTTCCTGTGGGTATAGCCTTGGCCCTTACTTGTGCAGTGTTGATGGACAATTTTCAATTTGTGCAGTACAGGGATGTGGACAGGATTCCTGGAGAAGTGAGAGCCACCACATGTGTACTAGATCCTTGCCCTTCCTGGCTACCTAAACAGACCAGAGGGAGACCAACTGAATAGATAAGTGAAGTGATTCATGCCTCTTTACAACAAAGCAGGAGCCCAACACACCTGAAGGAGGCTATGGTAACACTTCTTCTGAAACAACCTTCCCTGGAACCTATTACAGGTGTCCCCTGCTTTTTTGATGACTCATTTCTGACATTCCACTCTTTCAGTTGTGCTAAATTATAGACATGTACCATTCTTTCAGTGGGGACACCACTCCTTCAAGCATGTATACTAATTGAAAAGGGTCAAAAGAGCAGATTGTCAGTCTCTATCTCTCTCTCTCTTTCTTTTAAAATAATGCTTGACGAACCATGAGAACTGCTTTTAACTCTGTGGTTCCTTTCCTCTATGACACAGGGAGAAAATTTGCAAACTGTAACTCCCAAAATGCTCTAAATTAGGGTCCAGAGTGGAGTGACCCTTCTCTGCAGATGGTTATAGGCCAGAAAAACCATTTGAGTCTACCAGTGAGGAGGCACTGTCTGATTTTCAGGATGGAGTGGCCATTTCAAGTGCCATGGTGGGTTTCCAGTGACAGACTGGCTGACTTTGGGTCTCTTTCCTGTCCCAAGGACAGATTTAGAAGTGAGTTGCTCAGAAACTGGGCTGGCATGGCATGAATTGACTGCTCCTAGAGTGGGTGAATCTCAGTGTCACTGGCACTTGGAAGGCCAGGGGTAATGGCAAAGCATATCTTGTGAGGACGGACAATGCTTTTTTCATGTGTGAATGGGAGGTTCTGGCACTGAGGTTCAAAAAGTGTAAGTGCCTTTGTCTAGGAAGCGTTTGGTGACAGTTTCTGGTGTTGTAGTTGATTTGAAAGAGAACTTTAACTTTACAAAAAAGAATTTCCTAGTAGTTATTCCTTTTTGGCCAGTGTGTGAATGAACAGGGAACAGACTCTGCATAGACACTGAACAAAAATATGGCACCAAGTCAGTTCACTTCCACATTTTGGTGATTCGTGCTTTTTGACAGTGCTCTGATCCCTAAACTGTCAAGAAACAGGGGAACGTCTCTATATGGGATAGGGCCAGTCTCCAGCATTTCATTTCTCAGCAAGGTACTAGCAGTGTGGTCGTGTGACAGAGTATAGGGGGAGTAGTGCCCTGCGTGATATAAAAACCACCCAGTGACAGGTTGCCAGAATGGCCACTCAAGAAGAAAACCCAACCCTTTTAGTGGGAAGGAGGGGTGAAGGCCTGAATGTGAATATATAGATAGATAGCAGGCACACTAAGAAAGAGAGACAGTTTTCCAGAAGAGTAAAACTACCAGGGTTCAAAGAGAAAGGCGTTTTCTCAGGGAAGGCCTAGAGAAGTGGTGGAAGAGAAATTAACCCACCATTAAAAATCTGATCAGAGAGAGTGGCTTAGATTTGGGAGCATAGCCTTTGGCAAAGAGGAAAGTAAGAGAGCTGTGTGTGCGTGTGCGCATGTGTGTGTGAGAGAGAGAGGGAAGGAGAGAGACAGAAAGCAAATAACCTGTGTCTTTCTGTTGTTGTAAAGAGACAAGAAACTGGTTAAAAGCATTCTGAAGATCTTGTTGAACTTGGACACATTTACAAAGTTATTCTGTTTTTTTTTTAATAAAGATTATACTATATTTTTTAATAACGTTGGTCTCAACTGAATGTTTCTCAGTGGTTATAACATTCAGAACCATGCTACCATCAATCTCTAAAGGGGATTTAATTAATAACTGAAAGGTGTTGCCCTGGTTACACAAAGGTGGTGTTTTTGGGGAAAGCTAGAACTGTATGTGGAGTGGCAAGCACTCTGTTAGACTGGGGTTGGGGAGCTGCTATCCCAGTCTGAAGGACAAAAAGCAAGGCTAGGCCTTGTCTGTTGGTTTTGCCTGCATAGGTGGCTTCTCAAATCCAGGGGTTCCTGGATGAGGCGAATTATCTTGATTTGGTTCGATTTGGTTTCATACCTGGTTATGGATGGAGACAGGTTTAACTGCCTTGATGGATGAGCTGCACAGGAAACTTGACGGGAGGAGTGTGTCCCAGTTGGCTCTGGACCTCTTAGTGCCTTTCAGTACTATTGACCATGGTAACCTTCTGAGCTGTCTCTCTGAGATGGGGCTTGGAGGTACTGTTCCACAACAGCAGCTCCATTCTTGCTTAGAAGGCTGATCTGAGAGAGTGGTGCTGTGAGATTCCTTCTTGATTCCTTGACCATTGGCCTGCTGAGTCCCTCAGGGTTCTGTCTTGTCTGTCTGTCCTGTGTTGTTTAACATCTACATGAAACTGCTGGAAGAGGTTGTCCAGAGTTTTGGGCTCAGGTTTTGCCAGGATGGTAATGTTACCCAGCTCTATTACTTCTTTCCACCTAATTCCTGTGCTGCAGTGGTGCCCGGAAGCTGTAATGGACTGGATGAGGGCGAGCAAATTGAAACTTAATCTATACAATATAGAGATGCTCCTGGTCAGCAGAAAGACAGTAGGAATTCAGCCAATGGGAGTAGGAATTCAGCCAATGTTAGATGGGATTACACTTCCCCTGAAAATGCAGGTTCGCTGTTTGAGGGCACTCTGGATTCAGCACGGAGCCTGGAAGCCCAGGTTTCAGCAGTAAATATCCATCAGTGTCACTTCTAGGAAGGAGTGGTTGTAACTGTCCCAGACATTTATGCGCTATTGCTTGATCTGTCGTATAACTGGAAATCATTCAAGTGTGCATTATGGAAGACATTCTGAAATATGTTGAGGAAAACATGGACAGAATTGCATTCAAATCCATTGTGATACAAAGAGATTGAAAAACATCCTTTCCCTCAAAATAGATGGAATCACCAAATAATGAGATTTTCCTCTGTAAAGTTAGTCTTTGGATGTCCCACAACAGTTCAAGGATTATTATTTTTGGTCATCCTGAGAGATGCAGAAATCTTAGAGTCTCTTATTTCTTCCTTGCAAAGTTTGTTATAAATCAGGCCTCAAACAGAATTTAACAAAGCAAAGATGCTCTGGGAAGTTCCTGCATTTCACCCATTTTCAGAACAACTTCAGGTTTATAGAACCAATCTCTGTGAAGTTTGAAAGTTATAAATACAGAAGATATTTTTTCCAGCTCTCTCATGTGTTTTAATGTTTTGCTTATGAAAAATTGCTTTTCAGAATATACTGTGCAGCGCAGAGTCCTAGACTGCTTCTCTAATAATTTGGTCTAACCCAAAACAGCCCTCCAGCCAATGTTTCTAATGTGTTTTTTAAAATTCATTTGACAATGACATCAGTATCTTTCCATTCTTCTTTTTGGTGGTGTTTTTAGTAAAATAGTGTATGAGTTGACTCGTAGTGCCCCTGAAGAATACTGATTCTAATAAGTAATTTTTCATTAGGCCAAATGAGGTGTTGTGAATAAACATGTACTAAAGGACATGATGACATCTTACATACAAACAATGCACACTGCACGTCTCTGCAAATTAATGTGCATAGGTGTGTTGGCCTGACTGTTTTCGGTGTACTGAATGCATATTCTAAAAGCCAGGAAGGATGGCAAATCTGGAAGATTAAATGTCAAACATTCAGGTTGACATTTATAGTGACTTTTAGCATGTTAAGAGATTTCTATTATGTAGTCAAGAATTAGTTATTTTTGTTGTGGTGTTTCAAGAAAGCATTTACAGTCAAATGCACCAAGCTGACAGGTTATTTATTATATCTTTCATACTCTCGAGGCTGGGGGGGGCAGTTATATTTGTAAACATTTTAACAAGCAAAATTATATTTCAAAGGAGCCAGTCAGATTCTGAGTAAATGCTATTCTTCACATTTCCATTGGAGCTTTTTTTTTTTTTAATAAAAGTACTGCAAGTAGGAATCACTTGTACTAAGCCAACAACTTTACAAAAAGTCTTGTTGGCCTGAGGGTCCTCATTGGCTGATTAATGCTTTCCCCCAGTTGATGTTTTCATTATGGGGCAGTGGAGACACTTTTCATTCTGAATTAAGAGGAGATTAAAGAATTTCTGGAGAAAACATCTTGGTGTATCAGATGTTGCATGGTCTATTGTGACTTTAAAATTTATAGAAAAAAAACAGACTACCCCTTTGTTGCAGCTGTGACCCTCATTAGTGACAGTGACTGAAAAACCTTCATTTTAGTTTTGTCTTAGTAAGGGTGCTATTGTTATATGAAAGAAAATACCAGACCATCTAACCTAATAATGTACTTTTAAGAGTAAGCTATGTATCACACTCATTTAGGAACATAGACAGGATTCTTAATGGAGAGTATATCACGATTCACCCTGACCCATTCTTATGGGATGGGCTGTTAAGGAGTTCTGGCGGCATGGGATATGCTCCTAGAATCACTTCTAAATTGCTGTGAGAATATTGAAAGGGCATGCAGCAGTTCTGTGCTTTCTGAGCGTACATGTGATGTTACATATATTTTGATCTGATGATTTTTTTTAAAAATGTGGGTCATAAAATGAGTACATTGTTTTGGCATCTCTTTCAAAAATGATGCTTCCTCCTTCCTGCAGCAAATTTGCTAAGGATCTAAGTACTTTTATCAGAAGTATATTTGCAGAAGGATTCAGCAGAAGTATGACTGAGAAAGGCCCCCAGCAAGTTATCAGAGCAGAGACTTGTGAGATGTTGGAAAGGATGGGAGATACCTCTCTTTTCCTTGAAGCCACCAGAAAGCAACCCTCAACTGTTTCTTCTCCGTCCCCCAATATCCAGGTTCAACTATCGCAGGAAGGTAATCCCAACAGATGGCACAAAGCCACCACTATCAATCCACTGTAAACTAGACAAGTACACTGTACCACAGGCACAGATCATTAACTGGAAAGATGTATAAAGCCAGTAACTCAGAAACATGGTCATATCTATGGGCTACACATATGAGACAGCAACACATAGAAAATGCACATGACATGTAGCATTTTGTCAAGGTATTAAGTGTATGTTTTTAATAAAGGTGAATAGTTTATCAGACTAGAGTGTGTGTAAGAAAAAACAAGACAGACAGAGCATTGGTGTATCTGTGTGTGTGTGTGTGTGTATGCCGTTTTACAGATGGAGTATACCAGTATAATTTATTTTTTCTTGTAGTGTCTGTTAACCTAACAAAAGTAAGAAGTTAAATACATTAAAAGCTTGTGCCTGAGTTTTCTCATTTTTCTGTTCCTGCTCCCCCTCTTCTTTTCCTTTTGTGCCCATTTCTCTTTAGATTCTAAGCCTGAGGGCAGCAAGCACTATCTTGTTCTTAAAAAAATGTGTGCCACTATAAATACCTCTCAAGCTATAGAGCTACAGTGTATACATCCCATAAACAAGCAAACACACCAGGCAGGGCAAAGCCTTCAGTTTCTACCCTTGGGTAGAACCATGAATAAGAACAAGCTCCATATCAAGTGTGATGAAGTAGTAAAGAAAACTGAGATCCATCCAGATTCTCTATATTTTTTCTGGCCACTGTTAGTATTTAGTAAACTGGGTTGTGTTATCTAATTTTTTTCCACTTTTAATTATCTAGAAATTTTTCACTTTTCATAAAGCTTCAGCAGTAAGGAAAGAAGTAAAAAATCAAACTTTCTCCTTCTTTTTCTTAACCTCCTTCTTCATAACATGAATCCAACTTCATACTTTGCATGGAAGTCAGACTACCAGCTATGCTGCTCCTGGTTGTTGTCATGTGACTTTTCAGCATTACAAATTCATGTAAGATGTGATGCCACTTGTTGTGTCCTTTAGCCCTTTTCAGATGATAAGTGACACGTAGGGGAGGAAGGGGATTGCACTGTGAGACCTGTACGCATTTATTTGAAAGTTAGAGCAATGTTTAGCTGTGTATATTTGGTTCCTCTCTGTAAAAATCAGGAATCTTTATTTTTCTGGGCTCCCAGTCATGGGAGTAGAGTCCTCAAGTTGTATGAGAGCAGCCTTCAAACAAATCAAGTCAATGCCTCTTACCACAGCCCTCTTTTCCTACTACGAGGGCATTCAGCCCACATACAGTGATGATGTGAAGAGAGCTTCTGTAGCTGTGTTTCAGGTTTCTTCAAGGTTTCAAAAATTGTTTTATTATTGTTTATCCATGCACATTCCATGAGCTCAGTGTACTGAGAAAAGTGGAGTCCATTTTTAGTTCTTAATTCCTAGCTATATATTAATGCATTGTGAAAACCCTTTGAGTAGCAGTCAGCAAATAGCTTGTCTATTACATCATTCCTGTCATGTCGACAATGGGGGTTATACTGTGTATGATTTGCGATAGACTGTTTTGTCTT
The DNA here is from genome assembly GCA_948474755.1 of Ctenosaura bakeri. Classification (NCBI taxonomy): domain Eukaryota; kingdom Metazoa; phylum Chordata; class Lepidosauria; order Squamata; family Iguanidae; genus Ctenosaura; species Ctenosaura bakeri. Next base: position 290,328 of record CAOLHI010000485.1, read on the forward strand.
CTAGGGATTATAAAAGGTGTTGTGTGTTTAGAGGTAATGATGCATAATGAAAGCTCAACCATCTGAACAATCTTGGAACCTAAATACTTTCTAATTCAAACACTGAAAATTATTTTATATGAATATTGCTTTCATGTTTTTATTACTGTCTCTATTCATGTTTTCTCTTATCTGCACTATTGCTGATAAGATATACAGAACTACTTGGTGTGAAAACAATACCAGGTTAATGTGGCTAATCCCTAGTCCTTGATATATCATTAAATAAATCTTTTTTTAAAAAAATCATTCTGTGAAATAGCACTTCAAAATATCTTCTTTTAAAAACTGTCAGAGTGATTAATATTACATGCACAGTACAAGTAGATAGTGAACCCCAGATTGCTCATGATCTTTCCACATATAGAAAGATATTTTCTAGCTGTTCCTTTTGAGACAGTGGTGACATCTTATTTAATAACTGAAAATTTCACACTGGATTTATGAGAACTAAAACCTGGAAGATAGCTTGGAGAAAGGCACTGCATAACTGGGTGCTAGAACTAGAATTCTTGTAGGGTAGCAGAAGAAGAACACGCAAACACCAGAGTAGATGTCAATTTATATGTTTATTCTTACTGTACATGGGTACAAAATTTGCATTCCTTTATAGCTGGTTACAGAACTATTAAGAATGTTACAGTTTTAAGGAAATTAAAATATTGTTATTTAATGTGTTCTCATTTGAACTAATTTTTTTTTCATGGACCAGAGTTCACTGATAGTGGGATTGAAATTAGTCACAAGTACTATCAGCGTATACCTGTACTTCGGGCTTCCATAAGAAGGAATGTACTTCAGTGGAGGCAGCATGGTTGGCAGTCAGAAGAGTCTCAAATTAAGTCCAGAGTGCCTATTTCAAAGAGTCAAAGATAGCACATCTGAGAAGGACTCTTGAAGCACCACTGCAAGAGGGAGAAGATAGTCATAGCCAAAATCTGTTTTCTGTATTCTTCATTAAATAGCTATCACTGAGGTTTCGTGTTTGAGGAGAGGCCATTGCTCCATGGTAGAGCACATGCTTTAAGTGAAGAAGATCCTTGGGTTCAAAAACAGGCTGGGTTGAGAAAGACTTCTGCCTGGAACTTTGGACAGCTGCTAATTTTAGGTACTTCTGGGCTAGATGGACCTGTAGGCTCACTTCACATAAGGCAGTGTTGTACATTCTTCTGAAGTATTCTTCATGGTGCACCAATCCTGCCCTTGATGGGATAATAATAATAATAACAGAGAACTAACAGCAGTGGAGAGAAGTTGGCCTCCACAAGGAACTGAACCTTCTGTGTTGTAGCTCCAATATGCTAGAGACTGTTTTCAAGGAAAAGAGGGCCACCTCTCACTTTTTTAGCTTTCCCCAAGTAGGCTAAAACAGATAAATAGACAGACAAACAGTTACATTGATAGCTTTTGAAAACTGAAGTTGACAGTTTGCTTCCATGTTTTATGGCTATTTTGCTGTTAGAGAGTATTGTAGTCTGCCTTTGATGAAAGTTGATCTTGTTTTATTGTTGTATTTTAAATTTGTCCTCTACTATGAGATACTTTTTTAATTCCAGTATGTAACTAAGGACAAATAATTGCTTACAGTCTAGATAATGCAGTTGAATGGAAAACAGGAGGAGGAGGAGGTCTGAAAGTGAAAGGACTTTTAAAAAAAAAAAAGCTGCTTCCATTGCTGCCCATTGACTCTCATACAGAAGACTCTTCTCGATCCGGGGAGGTTTCCTCTCTCTGTTACTGCCACATATTCCTTTGTGGGTTGTGCAGAAACTGGATTGATTAGCGTATTGACCCTCTTTGCATTTGCTTCCACTCTTTTAGCCCCAGGCAAGGTGCAGCAGTGGAGAGGGATCGGCAAATGAGGGCAATTCCCCCACACAAATAAGAATTCTGCTCCCCCAATGAAATTTATCTTCAGTCCCCAAATTTCTAGCTTTTCAAACATTTAGAAATACGGTTTAAGTATCCAGAGGAAAGGATTGAGCATAATCCTGTAAAACCCTAACAATGACACTTCACAAACATATTAAAAACATTGTACGTGTACAAGGAAGCCTCTCCTTGCATGTATACTTTGTGTGCTGTAGGGTTTTCCTTGGCACACATGTGTGGCCGCTTGTGAAAATTTATTCTCAACTTTGACAAACACACTAACACCATACAGGCATTCAGTGCTTCATCAAAGGAAAGGAAATTTAGTAATCTTGGCTTTTTGAAAGTTTCATATTTGAAGGTATTTTGTGTGAACAGTTTCTTTGCAATTTTGCAGAGAAATCACAGCTCATTAGACTTGATTAATGGTTTGAATCATTATAATAGAGACTTGCACAATCTGCATTTACTTGCTAGGCACTATTATTTAGTTTATACAACTGTTTTACATGCAGAAAATACTGTATTTTAAATTGATTTGCTTATTTGGAAGCATCACAGCATACTTTCTAATTAAAATGCATTAATTGGGAGTTGCTTTTGATACTACCTATAAAAACTTTTTTGCACAGAAATGGCTTTTATAGTGATTGATAATCAAACTATTCTGCCCCTCATCAGTATTTGTCTCTGCCCACCCCCCCCCCAAGTGAAAATTGCCTTGCTACACCGCTGGCTCTAGGCTATCTTTTGTTCAAGCTTCTAAGTTTGTGTGTGAGAACATGCTCATTCCTCTAGCTTATCACCACTGGAACTGAACTGTAGGAAAGAAAAGAAATTAGAACTTTTTCCAAACATTGTTCATGCAAATGCATAATGACCAGTGCCCTTTGGTACACTGCTTGCAGATGGCGACCAAAAGGGCAGCTGGCAATGATGATGATCATCATCACTTATTATTTGTAATACACCAATCACAGTAGCAGGTGCCATACAAAATTTTAAAAGGCTCACAATCTAAGCTTGCAACGAATGAGAATTAGAAAGGAAGGGAATACTATGCTCATGATAATCAGTTGCACAACCAACTACACATCCAGAAATTCCTCATTATTACCCATTAGGAGCTCCTTTTGCTTGCTCAAAGAGGCCTTTGGATCACCAGAACCAGCTGTAATGATTGGTGTTCAGAGGATAGAATAAAATTTATTAAAATCAGTTATTAGGAATGGGTCACAGCAAACAGGATAAAACTATGAAGAATTAAGAGATGTCAGCAGGAAGGTAGTGGAAGAAGGTTTGTACTTGCATGGTGAGTGGAGGAGAGCAAACATACAAGGTAAAAACATAAAAGTTGGTGATGCCATTGTTTCAGTTGTCACATGCACAAATATCTATTCTTTTCTGTAGTTGGAGGTGGGAGCTAACTATGAAAATGGAACTCACTTCTAGTCCAAATTCACTTTGGAAATAAATATTAAGGGTAAATTCCTGCCCTACTTGTACCTTATTCTACCGATACTGGCTTCTTGATATCGAAAGTTGTCTGAGGATTTCCAGATACTATTCCAAAATGATCCAACAGCTAGCATTCAATTTAAAAATGTCTAGTTAATCCAGTATAAGAGGTTGTGTTCACATGACAGCCTGATTAGTGTTGGTTAGTGAATCCAAGATATGACATCTCAATAGTATCTGTTTCAGAGACTTTGTTTCTTGCATTTGATTGAGTTGTCTAGGCATTGTTCCATGTTCTTTGATTCTTTACTATGATTGTTCTTGTGTGCCTTTCCAACTTATGGTAACCCTAAAGCAAACCTATTATAGGTTTTTCTGGGGCAGAGAGTGTATGACATGCCCAAGCTTACCCAGTGGGTTTCTGTGGCTGAGCGGGAAAGCAAACCTTGGTCTCCAGGATTGTAGTCCAGTGCTCAAATCACACTGGCTCTAGCTGTAAATTGAAAAGCTTTGGATTTAACTTTAACTTTGAATGGCTTTATTGAAGCCTAAACCTGGAGGGCATGTTGTACAACACACAGTACTTGAGGCAGGGAGGGAGGATTTTGGAGACAGAGGTATGGCAAGTTACAGCTTGGCAGTCCAAGCAAGTTAAGAAGCCAGGTCAACAGACGTGCCTGTTATGCATCGGCCTCTTCCTATAGGCTGGGCACTATATTCTGTATATATTTAGCAAAATCTAAGTCCCTGGAACTTGTATATTGGAAATAAATATTACTCATATCTTCATACAATAAGAAGTTAAATGTCTGGGTGTGAGAAAGTAGAGGCTTACTATCTGGCTTTGGTTCTGTTAAAACAAAATAAATAATAGAAAAGTCTGTCAGAGAAAATACTAAACAGGTGATATAAGTAGCATATGGTGGTGTTGATAGAAGCCCTGGACCAGAGTATAGAAGAAAAAAAATCACAGTAATACTACATTGTATGATAATCCTTAAGCGTGACAAATCATCTGATGGCATGTAGCCAGAATAATGTAGGCCAGTTACACTATCAAGTGGTTAGTCACTTAGTGACTTCGTACAGATTCCTGTGTGATTGGATAGTTACTGGCCATGTACACAAAGCCAGTTAAAGCATTTCCCATTGGCTGATAACAGAAGACTGATAACAGAAGACCAGTTACTCCTGATCAGCGGAGATAAGACCAAGGAAGAGACTAGAGATAATATATAAGCTACCTTCAAAGACGTAAAGGTAGGTTGTTTATGACAACCTCCAAATGGTCAGTCTTGGCAGCTTTTTAGCTGCTGAAGCTATTTCTGGTCAGTAAATATCCTTAAAATGCTAGTGAGAGAGGAAGAGACAGAACTTTTGTCTAAATATTAAATAGACTGTATTAAATATGTAATTCTTATCTAAGTAGATAAATGGCTGTTATAAAAAATATTTAACAGATTCTGCAATGTATTACAATGCCTGTGGAAAAGTATGATATTCCCTTCCAATGCCTATTGGAGTTATAAGAGATAATATATAGAATTCCTCAATAAATTATTATCTTATAGTGCTGTGTAAGATGTTTAATTCCTTAGGCATATAAGTCTTTATTGCTCCCACTTAATGATCTTTTCTAAGTTGAATATCATGTAAGATTTTTGACACCATACAGAAGTTATTTGCTTAGACAATATGAAATCCATATTCATCCTTGTGGGGAACATGTATACATATGTATTATTTTATTTATAGAGCCAATGTGGTGTAGTGGTTTGACTGCTAGACTATGAGTCTGGGAGACCATGGGTCATATCCTTACTTGGTCATGGAAACCAAGTGAGTGTCCCTGGGCAGGTCACACTCTTTCAGCCTCAGAGGAGGGCAACGCCAAACGCCCTCTGAACAAATCTCTGCAATAGGGTCACCTTAGGGTTGTCATAAGTCAGAAAGAAGTCAAGGGCATAGAATAATGAGAATAACTTTGTTTATGTTAATAAACTAGCCTGAAAGATTACCATACTGCCTATTCATTTTCCCATGTTAAATACCCCAACATTTTAATATTTAAGAGTGCTTAAATGGAGTATTGATGCTAAATCTGCCTGTTTGGACTATGATCTTGAAATGGGATCTTAGGTAACCAGAAGATGATGAGAGGGATCTCCAAATAAATACGGGCTAGCTGACAAATGGCAAAGAATCTTCATTTGTCCAAAGAGTTGGGGTGGGGAACCATGCCAGTTTCACTCTAGGATCCCATCGTTAAATCATTGATCTCAGAGACTGGAAAACAGAGCTTCAGGTAGCTGCAAAGTATTTTCTCTTCAGTCTGGTTCTTAGGATCTTGCTGCCACATCCAGGCTTTTTGGTGAGGGTGGCATAGAGCCTTTCTGTGCAGTTTGTGTATTTAAATGTAAATTACTCTGAAATGATAAGAGTGATCTCTCTTGAAAATCAGTCAAGTAGTTTCCATATAGCAGTGATTCTTTTGATTGCAGTTACGAAGACTCAAAGCCTCATTTTCTGACTTTGGAAATTGGTAGAAAGCTTGAGCACCCTAGTTCCATTGTCCCTCTATTTTCTTTGCACCCTTCTTGGTTTCAGCATTGATAGAATGTCAAATTTTGACTCTTTTAACAGATTTTGGGGTTTTGTTTACTTTTAATGGCTTTTATTTCTTCTCCCTTTAAAAATATAATAATCACAAATTACCAAGTGGCATTTCTAACTATTGATATTTGTAACACTTTTTTATTTATTTTATAATGACAGGTTTATGCCAGAACACAAACAGAGCCATGTTGAGAAAGTGCTGGGTTCCAATGGAAATAGAAATACTCTTTTTGTGAATCTGCCTTTCCAAGAAAAGAATATTGGGACTTCAGGTTCAGTGAGCATCAGCAACTCAGACTGTGGGCCTGGAAATGGTGAAGAACAGTCTGGACTTTGTTCCCTGTTACCAGAGAGGTCGCACAATCCATTAATAACACTAGGGGACCTGGATGAGACAATACCTTCTAAGTGCACAAATAATTTTGAGGAAAAGAATAGCCAACATATGACTTCTATCTTTAGTGACATCTCAGGAAGAATGGACTATCAGCAGAAACCTTTGCACATTGTTTGGCCTCACAGATGGTAAGTGTAACACCAAATCAAATCCAACACTTTTGGTGCAGTTTTAGACCTATTTGTAAGCAAAACTGTAATATGCTACCAGGGTTATTTTGGTTTGATTATTTTTTTTAAGATAAGAAAAGCAACCAACTCTAGTAATTGTCTAGATACTGAACTGCTTAAATTCATAGAAGTTATTCACAGAAATCAGAAAGGGTGGACCATGTAGTGTGGGTGGAGAAGATGACTGCAGCAATGACATTGAAATCCTGAGAAAAATGCTGAAGAGAACTCTGTTTCAAAGCATTTTGGTCCACTAATGATGTTTAATATGCAGTGTTATTTCAATTATCTTAATTATCCTAATGTGACTGACTAGGTGTTAAAATTCAGGACCATACTATGCTGTTCTGCATCTTACTTTTTTAAAAAAATACCTGTCCAGATTTTGCAAATATATGCACATATGTAGGCTTAGCGAGAGGAGGAGGGAGCATGGAATATGCCTACAAGAAAACTGCTGCTTTTCAAGCTGTTGACACAAATACCTGATCACAAAATCTTCTCTAAACTGAGGAAAATCTACCATGCCCCATAATCACTGCAAATATATAAACTTTAGCTTGACTCCCACCATAAATTAGGATTTAAAGAGGTAAAATGTCCTGATAATCTTCCGGTATT
>CAOLHI010000485.1:300000-335000 GCA_948474755.1 Ctenosaura bakeri
GTGTGCTGTTTCTTTCAGGATGCTATACTTTCTCACCACCGTTACAGTTTCAGCCATTTCTCTGCATGAGAATATGTTAGTAGGATTACATCTATAAGGGAAAAAAATTACTTATACTTCTGCTGTTAAAAAAAAAGAAGAAGTGAAGATTATTTTCTGTTCACCTAATAGGGAGTTCCACTTAAAATAAAGCAGTAGCTTATGGTGATATTTCCATGCCTAGATCACACATTGTTGCTAGCCTCTATTTATTACAAATGAATGCCCTGATCCCATGACCTTGTGGGTCAGCAACAAACTATGTATAGAATCAGGTGCATCCACCAGTACAACAATGTGGTTTCATGCTACTGCTGAGAAGCAGCTGAAGACTGACTCAGAGTATAGTAGTGGGCATCAGTACTACGGTCCCAACCACAGTCCTGCTTAAGTGAAGTTGCTGCCTCCTGGGAACAGTTTTAGCACAATGGAGTGAGTTGCAAAGTTCTACACACTGAGGATCTGCTATAGCAGGTGTCAGAAGAATGTGACCCTCTAGATGTTGGATGGCAGCTCCCAGAAGTTCTAGCCAACAAAGCCAAGTGGTGGGGAAAGCTGGGAATTACAGTCCAAAAACATCTAGAGGGCCACACAGTTCCCAGTCCTGTACTGTAAAGTGAAGGTCCATGTAAAAATTGAACATTTGTAAAATACTTTAAACAGTCTAGTCAGGAAAGCCAGTATTATTATCCGTTGTTGTTGTCCTGATGTTAACAGTACTGCGTTTAGGAATCAGGAAAAAAGAGTTGAAATCTTGACTGTAGCATATGCTATTACTGCCTGTTCCTGTTCTGCTCTATAATGCAGCTGGCCCCATAATTCAAGTTATAATATTTGTGCACAATTTAAAATGGTAGGATTGATTTGTTTATGAAGTTACATATGAATCCTGGGACCCGTTCACACTACAGTACACAGTTGTGGCACTATGATACTTCAGCTGCCATGGTTCCATTCTGTGGAATCCTCAGATTTGCAGCTTAAGAAGAGGTATGATTCCACTTTAACTACCATGGTTCCATCCTGTGATATTCTAGGATTTGCAGTTTCAGAATGAGAGTTTAGAAGTCTCAGCCAGAAAGTACCTCAGCAAACTACAAATCCCAGGATTACATAGGAGGCAGCCATGGTAGTTAGTTTGGAATCATAGTGGTGTAACTGTGTTATGACTCTCTTATTCACTGTGCCTTAGCACAGTGTCAACCAGACCTTCAGGTATGATTTAAAATATTCACTTGAAAATCATTATCGTACCATAACCAATATTGTTGCGGCTGTTACCCCCTGATAATGTATTATATTTAGTTCTGTTTTTAAAGAAATTTATTTCTGTTCGTCTTCTCACTATGCCATTAATCTGTCTTTGTTTTCCCTGTTTAACTTTAGAGGTGGAATCTAAGGTTAAAATTATCGGCTTGCTTGAAGCCTCAAACTAACCCAAATCTAAGATTTCACTTCAGCCCTGGTCTGATGTCAGACCAGCTAGCCAGAAATCTAAATCAAAGGTGTGAATTACACAGCCTTCCAGATGACTGCCATTCTCAGCAGCCCTGGCCACCATGGTCAATGGTGATGGTGAAAAATGCTGGGATTTTAAGTTTTGTATTTGGAGGGCCTGTATGGATTGTATATCTGTACTCCTGGCCTAAATCTAGTTATTAGTCCCAATTAGAGTAGGACCACAGAATTAGTGAGAATTTAGTAAGTCACCGCTAACTTCTATTGCATTAATGGATCTACTCTAGTTCATTCAAACAATTGGATTTAGACTGAAATCTTTACTTTTTGGCTCTACTAACACTCACATTCAGTAGCTGAAGCAAATTGTGATGAAACCATTTCTGTACAACATCATCTCAGACTTCCTGTATATACTTTTCAGATAGGTAGCCAGGGAAAAGTAGTTTGAGGGTCAGGACAAGGCAGGGGAACATCAATATGAGGAATCACTCATATGAAACCACGTAACAAGAACATTCTGTTTTTAGTGAAAGGGGCATATGTCCCAAATCATCTAATATATCTAAAATGAAGAATATAGTTAACTGGACTATGATTTATTTATAACCAAGAGCTATCAGAAAGCAAAGGCAGAGACCTCCATAGGAAGATAATATGGAGAAGTATTTTTCCTTTTGCTCTTTGTAAATCAGACTATGCTATAGCATCACTAGGACACAACATGCAATTCTAGGTCACATTGGACCATCAGAATCTAGAGAAAAAGATACTTTAGTACTCTATGGTCAATGTTTATGTTGTTGGAATCTCAAAAATGTACAACCACACTTGTATAAGTAACCAAGTGACTAGATGGGGGCAACAGAAGTAGAAACAGGCAATTGCAGTTCTCTCTTGTATCCTTTCTCCTTCTTGTCTGCTCCTTTGCTTCCCCATCTTTGGACTGACACCCCTTAGCTTGATGGCACTTCTTTCCATACCCACCTACTCAGTGACAGGAGATTTCATCTTTTCTCTCTCTCAAATGTGAAGTTCACTTAATTTTTCTCGTCATCTTTTGTTGATTCCAAACATCAGCTTCCATATAGGCAAAGAGATATATTTTGAATTGTGTCTTTCTTTAGTTTCTGAGAGCTACTATTTTAGGAAATGAAGCCATTAATAATAATAATAATAATAAAATTTATTTCTATCCCGCCTCTCCCAATGGATCGAGGCGGCATTACAAAAATATATAAAAACATTAAAACATTAAAACGCACCCTATCCTCCCCACCCTCCAACCCTTCTATCCCCCTAAAACATATTAGTTAATTAAAACAAATTAAAAACAAGATTAACACAGAAGACAATGATGAGAGGCGGTGGAACACTAATCTGGGAAGGCCTGTCGGAAGAGAACGGTCTTGACTGCTTTTTTAAAGCAGTCAAGACTGGTAATGTGCCGGGTCTCCTCCGGCAGGCCATTCCATAACTTGGGAGCGACAGAAGAAAAGGTCCTCTGGGTAACTGCAGCCAACCTAGTTCTGATTGGCTGCAGTAAATTCCTCCCAGAGGACCTTAGTGTGCGGGGCGGATTGTATGGGAGAAGACGATCCCGCAGGTAGGCTGGCCCCAAGCCATGAAGGGCTTTAAAGGTAAAAACCAACACCTTGTACTGTGCCCGGAAACGAATAGGCAGCCAGTGTAAAGACTTCAGAATTGGTGTTATGTGGTCACTTTTAGATGTTCCGGTGACCAACCTGGCTGCCATATTCTGAATTAATTGAAGTTTCCGAACTAAGCACATGGGTAGCCCTATGTAGAGCGCATTACAGAAGTCAAGTCGTGAAGTTACCAGCGCATGTACCACTGTTTTTAGGTGTTCCAAGTCCAGGAAGGGGCGCAGCTGGCGTATCAGCCGAAGCTGATAGCAGGCACTCCTGGCTGCCGCATCAATTTGAGCTGTCATCTGAAGCGGCGAGTCCAGGAGCACTCCCAAGCTGCGGACACAGTCTTTCAGGGGAAGTGTGACCCCGTCTAGAACTGGTTGACAAACCTCTATACCTGGGCTGGGGCCCCTAACAGCAAGTACCTCCGTCTTATCTGGATTCAGCTTCAGTCTGTTTTTCCTCATCCAGTCCATTACTGCTTCTAGGCATTCATTTAGAGGTGAGATGCCATCCTTAGTTGATGCTGTTATCCGAGGCATGGAGAGATATATCTGGGTGTCATCAGCATACTGATAGCACCTTGCTCCATGCCTCCTGATGATCTCTCCCAGCGGTTTCATGTAGATGTTAAATAGCATTGGGGACAGGACGGCGCCCTGAGGGACGCCAGATTTAAGCTCCTTTTTCGAGGAGCAGCTGTCCCCAAGCATCACCATCTGGTATCTACCTGAGAGATAGGACCGGAACCACTTAAGTGCAGTGCCTCCGATCCCCAGCCCTCTCAGGCGTTCCAGAAGGATACCGTGGTCTATGGTATCGAAAGCCGCTGAGAGGTCCAGGAGTACCAGCAGGGTCACACTTCCCCTGTCGATACCTAGGCGTAGATCATCCACTAAGGCGACCATGGCAGTCTCAACTCCATATCCTGCCCTGAAGCCAGTTTGAAATGGATCTAGATAATCTGTTTCATCCAAGACAGCTTGGAGCTGAAGGGCAACAGCCCTCTCGATCACCTTGCTTAAAAATGGAAGATGGGAGACTGGTCTGTAATTATTCATATCCAGGGGATCTAGGGAGGGCTTTTTTAGTCCAATCCTTTCTCTATCATCCCAATCAGAAACATTCCATTTGTATTAAATTAGCATACTGTAGTTGGGTAACATATAAGAGAAGATATAGTTCAGGTATAGAAAATGGTAAATGATAAATTAGAATTGATCCCATCACTTCTTTAGTCATTAGTATCTGGTCTTATGAGCTGGTACTTGAGCATTTGATCCTAAAACTTACATTTATATCTATAGTACATCAATGTGAACAGATATTTGTGGATAATAATAAATAACAACAACAACAACAATAATAATAATAATTTACAGTCATCCACAAATGTCTGTTCACATTGATGTACTATAGATATATTATTATTATTATTATTATTATTATTATTATTATTATTATTATTATTCATAATTATGAATAATAATTATAATTGTTATGAAGAAGAAGACGAAGAAGAAGGCCTGATAAATGTTTCCTTGTATTCTGAGGAGATGCTTTAATATTGGTCATGGTAGAAAACACATCTTAACCCTATTATAACATCTCTTACAGATGTAGCTAAGTGATTAGTGTAACTGAAACATCCTGGGGCAGCCACCTGCCTTCATGAGTGTCCAAGATCATGTTTGCACATTGGTCATGACGTGTAACTGGCCTAAGCATAAATAGACCTAGGCATAAGTAGATAGAAAGCATCATACTATTTCAGACCTATACATCTGGGACTTTATCCACCCCATGACACATTGGAATGTAATAGTTTTAGCAGGAAGGGTATTTCAGCCCACAGTAACAAGTTGAGCCCCCTTTTATACTACGGGGAAGATGGGTGTCAGTTACACTACTGCGTAGATGGCAAAATGTTTCTGAGGGGACAAGGCCAGATTCGGGTATAAACCAGTTGTTGTGGTCTTATAAATTTTATCTGAGGAGTGTGGACAGGACTCAGATTTCTGATGCATCTTTGTTGTTGTGTTATAAGTAATTTCTGACTTATAATGACCCTAAGGTGAAACTATCGTGTGGTTTTCTTGGCAAGATTTGTTCAAAGGTGGGTTGCCTTTGCCTCCCTCTGAGATTGAGACAGTATGACATGCCTAAGGTTGCCCATTGGGTTTCCATGACTGAGTGGGGATTTGAACCATGGTCTCCAGAACTGTGGTTCAGTGCTCAAGCCACTCCACCACGCTGGCTGCATTTTTACTCTTCTCTTTTCCCTTTCAAGTCCAACCTAAAAGTCAAAGTATATTACAAAGGAAGTACAGGATTCATAATATAGTCTTTTGCTTCTGACAGAAAAGAGGGGGTTTGTGGGATATTTATAGAGGGGAAAGAGCAGGGCCCTTTCAGATTGCACAGTTATAGCACTATGATTCCACTTTGTCTACCTATGGAATCCTGGGATTTACAGTCTAGAGAGAGGATACCTGGGATTCTCACCTAGAGAGCTCCTTTCATACCGCTGACCAAACTACAAAACTCAAGATTCCATAGGATGTAACCATAGCAGTTAAGGTGGAATCATACTGTTATAATTGTGTAGTGTGAAAGAGTCGTGATGGAACTGGTGCTTAACCCTCCCTCATCTGTGTGTTCTTCCCTTAAAAATGCCACATCAGATAATTTTAAAAGTAGGAGTGTGATGAATCCCCTCAGTTCCAACCCCTGGGCTCTGGTCACTTACCTTTCCCCCTTCCCCTGTTAATTCCTCCCTGGGTTGAGTGCTTGGGCTCAAAGTGACCCCTATGTGTTGGGGTATTGTTCTGTTGATTTGCTGTGGTAAGCATGACCAGACCTTCTATCAACCTTAATAGGAACAGCCAGGTACAGTTGTAAAAAAATACTAATAAACAAGCAGAACTTTATTAAGACACATTTAGATAACAGGTTAACCTCTGAACTATTTAATCCTTCACAGCTCCCCAAAACCCTGTTCAGTTCTTCCCTGTGGCTGTCTTGTCTAATTTACAGCAACACCCCATCTCTATGGTCATCTTTACTCCATCTGCCTTCTGTCAGAGACAAGCCTCAGTTTTGTATCCTGTCTCTCCCATAGACAGGATGGTCTATGGGAGGGTCACGGGGTGTCAAGGAGGATGTAAAAATCAGAAATGGAAGTGAAAAGTCTCAGGAACATTTGCAGGAACCAAGACTTGACCTATTTTAGGCATAATGAGATATCTTCCTCAGGCAGCAAATACTGTTTGTTCTTCAGCAGCAATCTCCAAGCTGTTCCTCCTGGCCATTCCCATTTCTTTTGTGAGACAATCCTGTGTGTGATATACAGTCTGTTCTGCAGCTCTAAAGTGCCTTTGTGATGGGGGATTCCACCCCATTGCCTGTGTTATAGTAAGACCAGGCCAATCAACTGAACATGAAGTAGTGGAGGGATACTTCAGGCCAGTCCTGGCAGGAAAGAACTGTTGGACTGGAAAGGTTAAGCAGAAGCCCTCATCCTCTCCCATTCATTTTCCCCATTGATGCTTAACTCTGGGCCTTTCCATACTACACTGTTATAGTGCTAAATTGCTGGCTTTTTGCCATAATAATAAACTTGTACTTGTACTTGTTATAGTGCTATTATTCCACTTTCAACATCCAATGGAATCCTGGGGTTTGCAGTTTAGGGAGGGGCATTTAGAATTCTCAGCCAAAGAGCTCTTTGGCCTCAGTGAAATACAAACCCCAGAATTCCACGGGATGTTGAAAGTGGACTAATAGCACTGTATCAATGTAGCATGAAAAAGTCCTTAGTGTTCTCTCTATATCTTGGCATGCTTGGAATTGGGACTATTACTCTGCCAAGATGAAGTATATTTTTGTCCTGTAATGCTGTTTCTACTTTGTGCCTTGATCTTGTGTTGATTTTTGCAGAAGGACTACAAAGTGATTCTACCAGTTCTACTTTATATAGTATGCTTTATGTAGTACATTTTCGGTAGTATGCAGATTAGGTTTGGGGCGTGTTTTCAGCTGTTTTCACTGGCACCAGAGGTGCTACAGTGATGCATTTGAACAGATTGGTCAGTGTCAAGATCTCTGTAATAAAGTCACTTTGCAGTACCTTTATTACCTTAAAACTTTGCCACCTCCTTTACTGGGCTATGCTATTTCAAAAGATAGGTGGGACAATTGCATATTTGAAAACTCTCTCTAGTAATAAATTTTCTGAGCACTGCTTGGTCCAATAGAGATATTTAACTTACCGAACTTAACGAAGAGGTTAAGAGGGGACATGATAGCCATGTTTAAATATCTGAAGGGATGCCATGTAGAGGAGGGAGTGGGCTTGTTTTCTGCTGCTCCGGAGACCAGGACATGGAGTCAAGCTGCAGGAAAGGGGATTCCACCTGAACCTCAGGAAGAACTTCCTGACAGTCAGGGCTGTCCGGCAGTGGAATCTGCTGCCTCAGAGTGTAGTGGAGTCTCCTTCTTTGGAGGTTTTTAAGCAGAGGCTAGGTGGCCATCTGTCGGGAGTGCTTTGAGGGTGTTCCTGCACGGCAGGGGGTTGGACTGGATGGCCCCTGGGGTCTCTTCCAACTTTACATTTCTGTGATTCTATGATTCTATGAACAAGGATATGTTCTGTGATGGTTTTGCTTGGTCATCTTTATTAATAAAAACATGAGTGCATATTTGTTGTTGTTGTTGTATATCTTCAAGTTGTTTCCAACTTATGGCAATCCTAAGGTGAAACTATTATGGGATTTTTCTGGGGCTGAGAGCATGTGACACGCCCAAGGTCACCCAGTGGGTTTCCATAGCTGAAAGGGGAATTCAACCCTGATCTCCAGGGTCATAGTCATTGATAAACTATTTTGATTTAACTCTTGGGATCCCCAACATGGTGCCTAAAAGCATAGATGTGTCCCTGGACACCTCCCTTGATGCCCACCATGCTCCTTATGTCTTGGTTGTTTTGTTGTTGTTGTTTTAATATTGAAGGAGTTACAATTTTTTAACCAAAGTGGAAGGCTAGCATACTACAATGGAACATGCCAGCCTCAAACACTCTTGCTATTTTTAAGAATGAATTTGGACCCCATTATTAAAAAAAAAAAAAATCAAAATGGCAGGCAGTTGCAACCAAAGTTTTCATTTTAAGTGTGTCCAGCAAGAGAAGAGAAAAAAGCCTGAAGGAAACATCCAGTGTGACTGGAGGAAATAGTGTTCTGTTGTTGTTTTTTTAAATCTCTCAAATACTAGAAGATGAAGTGTAAATCAGAGTAGCTCTGATCTGATTGTACAAGAAAGGGGTGTGCAAAATGAAACTCTCCAGACTGCAGCTCCCAGCATGCCTCACCACTGGCTTTGCATATTAAGGCTGTTAGGGCTTGAACTCCGCAATATCTGGCAGGTCACATTTTGCCCACTCTGATTTATGACATTCCGCTTATGTTGTGCTTGTTCTTCATGCACCTTTTTGCCCTTTCAATATTGTGCTCATTTAGCACCCGGCTCAAGAGTACTGGTGTTTATCTCCGCTTCATGGATGTTGAACTTTATGCAGGTTTACTTGGAAAGTAAGTCTCCTTGAGTTCAGTGGGGCTGTGTAGTGCATCCAAAATGCTACACTGTTTCATGTTCTTTTTAGATGTGTGCACCTCAACTTGCATTCCCTCACATGTGGGGGAAATCATTACAGTTACCGTCATGATGGTAGAAAACAGGGTGTTTTTTTTACCCCTTCTTTCAATGTCTTTTCTCATTAATGTAGATATGTTTCTAAGATGAGAAATGATGTTTCTTCTAATTATGGTTACATATAGTTAATTTCCTTTTTAAAAGCTTGGTGTGAAAGGCAGTTTCCTTTATAAAGCACAAAAGAAGTGATACAGCTGATGTTCCTGTTGCCGTAGCAACAGATTTATTTATTAGGGTCTGAAATGACATGAGTTAATATACCACATACCTGCTGATCGGCAAACTCTCCTATTTCAGCTCCAGTTGACAATTAAGTCCTGGACAGCTACAGCCAGGGGTTAATGTTACTCATTAGGAGAACTAGGTCATTACTGGGAAATCAAGGCGCTTACAGCAGCATGGATAAAATACAAAATTCAACACCTCGACGAGTGAAGGGTTTTTATGTTAATTAACCTTATTTTCCCTGCATATAAAAATATTTCATGTGTGCATATATGACAGAGGATCAATTAATTGAAAAGTAAGCTTTTGCTGACTACCCCCTCTCCCCTTCCTCTTAGTTGTCTTCATTTCTTTTGAAAGGGTTTCATTATTTTAGGAGAAATTCTTATGTCTATATGATGAGTAAAAGGGGTATTAAAATTAAGAAGGGAATCATCATGGAAATCAGCTTTACCACAAGGGAACGGGCAAAATAAAAGCCTTGGAAATGAAAATAAATAAGCTTTGCTAATGCCTCACCTAAGGAGCAGAGTATAAGCCCATCAGAGCTTGGAGATATTCAGAGGTACCACTTTGATTCTCCCTATTAAGCAGTTACATAGTTATCTGACCTTCAAAAAGTGAAAATTTGAAGACCTAAATTCATGTTGGTAATGGTAAATATCTTGTTTACAGAAAACGATCTGGCAGGTTTAGCAACACAATACATTTTTTGTTCTTCGGAATGTGGCTTAACGCTTTCTGGAAGTATTAGATACATTTGCCACAAGTTTTATTAAGATCACTGAGCAGGCATTTTTAACTTTTATAAGTCGCAAATGGTTTAGCAACGCTCTCCTTTTATTTACTGTTTCTTCAGCATTTTCTATTCTGACATGAGAGAATTTTAAGAGGCTCAAAAAGCATTATAGTCTCATATTCTTTATATGTCACCATTGTCTTCAGAAAAACTTTAGGTCTTTTCACGTCGTAATATTTTTCACAAGACCAAGAGTCTTAGTTCTCAGATATGCCTCTCTTAGACTCTCTCTTGCTCAAGAAATGAAAGATACGAAGGCCAGGGGCCTTATCCATATAGATATAGTTTCTGCAAGTAACACGCTCCCCAAAGAGCTTACTAGAACCCCCTTTCTCCTTGAAAACATTGTGGGTAGTGGAAAGTGTGTATACCCTTCCTGTGTCACCCTTCCAGTTGTCCATCTCTCCAAGTAGTGGAAATTGGTTGTAATCCAAAACTTGTCTCACTTGGCTAAACTGAGAAGGAAGGCTGGGTGGAAGTATAGCAGCTATGTACAGATTTTTTCACATCCTGGATAACCTTGGTATGCTGCTTGTTTTCATGAATGCCCATGAACAGGTAAAGGTTAATTGAAGCAGAGATGAACTTTATGGAGAACATGCTAAGGATGAGCAAATAATGGAAAAATAAGATAATGACTGTTAAAGCAAGGCAGGATGGTATAGTGATTTGAGTGCTGGGCTAGAACTGTGGGAGACTAGAATTCGAACCCCTACTTAGCCACAGAAACCCACAAGGTGACCTTGAACAGGTCACACTCTCTCAGCCTTAGAGGAAGGCAAGGACACAAGTAAATCTTCTCAAGAATACCCTATTACAGAGACACATTACAGCAATGAAATCTCTTAAAGCAACCATTTCTGTTTGAAACATCACAAATCAACTCCATAAATATTTATTTGTTCTGTTATATATATATGTGTGTGTGTGTGTGTGTGTGTGTGTGTCTTTTATGTATTCCTGTATACCAGGAGTGGCCAACTTTTGGCCTTCCATTATCCCACAGCACTGTTGCTGACCCTTTAAAACCTCCAGAGGTCCACAAGTTGCCCACCTCTGCTCTAGACTATTTTATCTCAGATTTGCAACCGACATACCAGTAGAGATGTTATGCACACCATGCTTATGCTCATATGTGTCAATTTATAGCTGAGTCAGTTCCTCTTGTGCTTTTCCAAGGGGAGTTTTCCTTGCAAAATTATCTACATTCATTCAATCTGTAACATGGCCTAGCTCCTGAGATTCTTTAAGCTTCAATCTTCAATATATCTAGAGCTTGGAGGAAGTGAATTAAAAATAAGGTAATTGCCTGTAACTCATTCCTTTTTTGGTAACAAGGTCATTATGAAGTTTGATTTCAAAAGTAATAGAATTGGGTTAATCTTTTTGGTGAGTCGGGAAAGGAATAATGTTTTCTTGTCAGTTTTTAATTTACTTGTAACATGTTTATAAAGTAGTTTTCGAGGGATTGTTAGCGGTTTTTTTCCAAGTTGTATGTTCTTCTCTTATCAGTCTGGGGGAATTATTCTCCTCCTCAAGAGAAAGTAACAGGAAATGTAATCAGTTACTTTAAAAAAATGTTAATGAAATGAATTGCAGGGATGAGGGTTTGCAATAAGTAATGGATAACCTGTTAAACTTTCAGAGCTCTGCCTGCTTCAAGGAACCTGCTTTGTATGTCTTGATGACTACTGATATTAAAAAATTACTGATGGACATGAAGAATCCATCTAGAATCCTGGAAAACACCTTTTGCTCTTCAGGTGCTCAAGAATCTGTGTTCTCAACCACTTTTTTGTTGTCTCCTTATCTGTTAACCACTTCCTTAAACTATAATGGGGGACAGGGCTGAATTTGTGCATGCTTAATTTGTTCTTGAAGCCAAGTCTGAGATCCTGTCAGTAACAGGTCACTAAAAAAGAGCCCTGTTATATGAAATTTGCTGGAAACAAAGAATCGCCTACTTTAAGCCTCAGAAAAATGCCTCATTTTAAATATATGGTTCTCAACATCTTCTCTTTTCATCTCCATCTGTTGATTACATCTACCTCTAGGAGTATTAGTTATGCTTTGAGCAGGAGCAAATACTATGCAAAAGAAAGTTATTTATACCAAGGACATTCCACCCCAAATTCTGTTTATTGTTGTCTTAAGGAGAAAAGTATCTGCCATAGCAGCACATTATTTTAATGTCTAATTTTAATGGCTTCCAGCCCATTTCAAAGTGATGGTCATGACTTTTAAGGCCCTTGAGGTTACAGAATGTATGGAATATCCAACATGCGGCTATATAAACACCGAGATCTCAGAGACCCTATTATACACATCCTTGCCAGTTGAGTTGAAGTAGGTGGTTACTATTGAAAAGAGATTTTCAGTGATGGTAGTGTGCTTTGGGATATTCTTTCATTCTGTACTTCATCTGAAAAAGTAGGTTTCTATCCACAAAAGCTGATGCTAAAATTAAAAAAACAAAACAACTTTGCTACATTCTTTCTCACCTTCTTCCTTTTCATGCTATGAGAGGCTAACATGGCTACTTCTTTGAAAACTCTTTCTAGACAGGCTCACCTGGAGTCTAAATTATACTTTCAGTGACAAGCTTATTTTTGTTGTTAATTACTTCTTGCACTCTTTTTAATCTGTTCTTTGACCTCTGATTTATTCTTGTTATTTTGTCTTCCTTGCCTGTTTTACAATTGGTTGCATCCAGTGGTAGCTGTATGCTTGTATGCAGCATTGCAGCTCATGCAAGTCAAGATTCTTGCAGTTTACTGATCTCTCTTATTTACTGTAGCCTCCCACATCTCCCAAAAAGCTTTTCCAGTGGCTTAGCGGGTATTTGGAACAGTATAGAATGCACGCATAGAATGCTGCAGCAGGTTGGAGAACTCACTGTACTCTCTAACCATTCCTGTTTGTTAAGGACAGTTCCAGTTAATCCTCTGTCCTTCCACTTTTTAGCTACTTTTAAATGTCTCAGTCTCTCTCTTCTCCTCCCACTTCTCCCCCTTTGCCCTCAGTTTACTTCCATTGCTGAGAAATGAGTTCAAAGTGCAGAAAGAATTTGCACTGAATTAACAGGGGGAGAAAAAAGGAGGGACAGGATTTCGCCTTTCCCAGTAGGCTCAGGCAAATGCAAGCTGCTGTAGTCTCACATAGCTTGCATGTTCTTCTCATTAATAACTTTTGCCATCTTTACCGTACTCTGATGCCGCTTGGCCACACATGTCCCAGCTTTCACCTATGAAATGTTAGAGGGTATGCAATGGAAACTGCTTTCCTCTGTCTTATATCACAAAGTATCAGTGTTTTCAGCTTATGCCAACTCACAATGGGATAAAACCCATTATTTTCCTTTCATTATTTGGTTTTTAAAATTTAACATCACTGAATTTAAATATGTTTTATTTCATGTTATTACGTTATTGCCCAGAGTGAGTTTTCTCCCCAAGATGGCTTTGAAAGGCTGAAAATAAATAAAAATGAATAAATTTTAGACATGGGTTGCAAGATGCAATACTTAGCCAGCTGTATTATTAAGTGGCTCACCTAACCTGTTAACTCCCTGCTCCATCCATTGATAGGTCATTTCCTGCCTCATGCATTTGAAAGAGTCATGGTGGAAGGACTATTAGAGACAGAGAACTGAGATAGGTACCTGGACTCAGTGTAGAATAAGAAATTAGCCCTGTTCATTGGCCTTAGCCTGCAAGAATGCTCTAGCCCTCAACCAGCCCCCTTTCTACCTCAAGGCAAAATATTTTTAGAACTAAGTATAAGTCACTGTAACAGAGATGACAGAAGGAAAATTCATCCAAAATGGTTTTCATGCTACTTTTTGCTGTCTCCTCTCCCTTAATTTGTATTTACTCTGTGGAATCACAGCAAAAGATCTGGTTCTAATTTTCAGTGCAGGTTTTGATGATACAAATGATGCTAAAGTCAGGAATATTCATGGGGAGAAATTTTCCTAAAATACTGAAATGTTTATTGAATGGAGCAAAACAAGGAGGTTTCTCTTAGCCAGCTCCATCTGATGCAAACCAGCCTTTTCTGGTCTGGTGCCTTCTTCAAAATGTGTTGGACTTCAGCTCCCATAGTGGGAACTGCAATCCAACAAATCTGGAGGGCACCAACTTGGGGAAGGCTGATGTGATTTTAAGAGAACTGACAGTATTGTAATAACTGATATGCTGATAAAGAGCAGAAATCTTGGAATATACCAGCTTGGAAAAGAAAAAGAATTGTCTAATATATTTGCATAATTATACCCTAACTTCACTTAAAAAATTTAGTAGGAACTGAATTATGCCATGTTATGTATAAGTTGGTGTGTTAGAAATTGATTTAACTTTTTATTTATGTCCTCTGGAGCATCATTGTAACCAGACCCAAACACACGCACACACACAAAGATACCTTCTCTAATTTTCCAATAGATTTTCTTGGGAAATGGCTTCTTTATTACAGTTTACGTGAGCATTCTTACCAAAACATTGCAATTAGATCTGAATGTTCTCGCATCTTTATGGACACACTAAAATACAGAAGCAATTTCATTTAAGAAAGGTACCACCAACCCACATTTTTGTGCAGCATGAAAATCACTGGAAATTGCTTCAGTTGTCTCCCTGGGCCACCTTTGTATACAGTCACTGCTACTTGAAGGCCAACATTTCAGTAATGTGAAGTACCAACTCAAGTTAAGTTTTAACTGTACTATAGTCCTGTGAGGAACACTCTTGGTGTAACTGATCTGTTTGAATGGTGGCAGAGTTTGACCATGAGGCCTCTCAGCACAGGAAGTACATATTTAGGTTGTCATCCTGTCTGGAGCTGTTCAACCCAGCCCTGTAGATTTCAGTGGGAGGCTCCTTTTTGCTGTTGTCTATGTTCTTCAACAATGGTTGGGCACAATTCCATCTGTGCCAATGGAAGCTCCTTTTAGAGCTACTAGCAGTTTTGAGTTAAAATATAGAGGAAACGGTCAAACAGCCCCCTTGTCTCTCCTTAAGTATTATCTCTTCTTGTGTCTCATGGTCATAATAATATTATTATTCCTGTTAAGTAACATTATTATCTATTATTTGTATTTGTGTTTGTAATTATTTTATATCTGCTTGTTGATAGATACATACATGCCTACATACACATAGTGCTTTGAGGACTACACATAACAATAGCATGTGTGTCTAAGTGCCTTCAGGTTGCCTGTCGAAATCATTTTCCTAAGTTCTCATTATTTGACCAAGACCTCTTTATACCCTTCACTGAAGTAACTTGGTTTATATTTTTTTTTAAAGGGGAAAATGAACAGATTTCACACAGCACTCTCAAAAAGGTAGGCACGCTGTCTGAAGTAAGTCAAAGGAGAAAGAATGGAACCCAGGAAGCTGCCCATACCAGTTAGACTGCTGTTCCATACAATGCAGAGCTGAACAACTGGGGCTTCAAGATCTTACCAGAGTGCAGCACCCATGTTCCTTGCCTTGGCTGGGTAGGAGTGATGGGAGTAGTAGTGCAGTGGTGTAGTGTAACATATAGAGAGCTGCCAGCATAACGTGTTTTCTCTGGTTGGCAATGTCTCTCTAGGATCCCAGGAAGATATGTGTGTATACATACCTTCAAGTTTCCTATCGGTATATGGGAACCCCATAAATTTCAGAGGGTTGGGGGGGGGAGAAATACTCAGAGGTGTCTTTGCCAGTTCCTTCCTGTGAAATATAGCCTACAGCACCTAGTATTTGTTGGTGGTCTCCAGTTCAAAATGCTAGCAAGGGCTGACCCTGCTTAGCTTCCAAGATAAGTTGGTATCTGGTGCCTTTAGAGTAGTTAGGCCCTAACAGTAGCATAGCAGGGCTAAATTCTAAAATGAACACAATGGAACAACTACACTTGCTTCCTGCCTGCATATCCTTCCAGAATCAGGCAATGGCAGCCCAAGGCTCTGGAATGTCCTTTCCAAAGATGTTAGACCGGCGGCCTCCCTACTCATTTTCTGTTAGCAGATGTTTCTGTTTCAGCAGGCCTTTGAGAACTGGTATTTGTTTCAGTGGGATGATCCTTGTACAATGTGCTAGATTTTCTTTTCACTGTTTTTGTTGTGCTGTTGTGGTTTATATGCCTTATCTTTTTAACTGGCTTTAATTTATTTTGATAGTTTATAGGCTTCCCTTGCTTATCTGAAAGTTTAGGGACTGGAGCACTGTCAGAAAGTGGAAATGGTTGAAAAGCAGAACTGACCTGCTATACGGAACGTGAAAGACTTACGAAGGCTCTCTTGAGACTGACCATGAATGCGTGTGCTGCTTGTAAAGTCTCTCATCTGGGTTGGTGCCTTTTGAGCTTGCTTTGCAAGCAGCACACGTACGATCCCAAGCAACCCTCTGTAGGCAAGAATAACTGATGGGAGCCTGCTGTTTTTGTGCTTGAAATACAAGCAAGTTCCATTAATTTGACTAAGAGATCCATTCTTTCTGTGGGCAGGACTTGGGAACATGTGCATGTGCAAGCTGTCCAAAGCAAGCCTCCATAGGTAAGAAGAACTGACGAAAGAATGGCTCCCACATTGAATTAATGTAACTGGTCCTTATTTGGAAGCATTCAAAAGAGTGCATCACCAGATAATGCGGAGTCAAAAAATGAGGGCTTCTGTGATCCCTTTTACATTCTGTGAATTTTTAACTATTTTTAAAATCTGTTATAAGCCACATTTAGTCTCGGACTGGGAGAAGGACAGGATAGCAGGAAAGGTAGTTGTAGTAGTTGTAAGTAGAGATTTTAACAGCAAAGACTAAGGTCCTTCCTTCCACCAAGGGAAATCTTACAAAAGCAGATCTCTACACAAGTTGAAATGATGCGTAGTCAGTATACTGTTTCACAAGTAGAGATCAACTCATGTAGGTTTCGCCATGCTAAAATCTCATACAGCATCTTTCTACCTGCCAGAGCTCTCAATGTGCAGAAGAGACTAAAGAAATGGAGGATGCAAGATGATGATGATGATGACGACGACAACAACATCATCAGCATTTAACACTTGCATTTAAAATTTGGAAGGGGAATCAACAAAAGCATTGAAGGGCTTTATAAGATCAACAATTACTGTTTCTAGTATCACACTGTTTTTGTCAGAACTATAGATATTTGTTCAAAACTGTGGTCTTCGTTTTTATTTTGAGAATGATTCGTGTGTGGTGTGGCTTGGATGAAGAGAAAGGCCAAAATAGTACACTTAAAAAAAAGAATTTATTAGACAGTGGGAAGTAGGTTCCTCAGGCACTGAAAACATTGCTGTTCCAACTGAATTAGGACAGTTTGAAGGGTATGGTATTTGTCTTATTTCCTCATACTAGCACATATTTTTTTTCCAGGCTTCTGGCATTGAAACATCACTATTTATAGCCTTTAAAGCAGGAGCAAAATGTGGCCCTTTCCCAAATGTTGTTAGAGTGCACCTCCCATTATCCCTAACAGTTAGCTGTTCAGGCAAGTGTTGACAGAAGTCACAGCCCAACAACATTTAAGAAGGCTACATTGCTATAAAGGCAGTCATGTGCCCCCCAGTTTGGCTGCAGTGCTCTGGTGTGGTAGGCTCACTTTTTTAAGATTCAGATGTCACATGTCTTGGCAACTCCATAACCTAGATTCTTCTTCGTGGTCTCTGTGCCTTCATACACTAGGAGTTTTAGCGCCTGCGCGGTAGCGTTCGGAAACTTCTAGAGCTTGTTCGCTTGGCGGGAACCCCTCCCCCACGCCGGTACTGCGCATGCTCCTCCCGCCGGCAACGGTTCTCCTCAGTTCTTTCTCGTCCGCCGCCGCGTACGGAAGGTTCTTTAGTTTGCCCCCAGTGTGCTTGGCTTGCTGTTTTTTCAGGGTTTTTAGGGATTTTCGGACTGTCTTTGACCTCTCTTTGGACCCCCCCCTTCGGCTTTCGTCTTTTTTGGATTTCGGAGTTTGGCGTTTCTTCGTCTTATGTCCGCCCCTTTAAGAAGTGCGTGTCCTGGGCCGCAAGGTTGCCCTCAACGACGGCCATAAGGAGTGTCTTTCTGTTTGGGCGAGTCCCACAATATCCATTGCCAAATTTGAGGGTTTTTACCCCCCAAAACTCTTCGCAACCGCTCCGCGAGACTCAAATTTTTTTGTTGGGAGCAGTCTCTGCGGGCGATAGCGAGACCTCCACTTCCAAGATGGCCGACAAGAAGACACCACGCCATCGACGGTATCGGCGGCCCCCCGTCCACCTCGTCGGTATGGGGCCCGGGAGGGAAAAACGCCGACCCGGCTTACCGAGGATCCCGAAGCTGTCGGGGGGGCCCAAGTCAGCAAAAGGATCCTCGACGGCGAGGAAGGCTGAGGCTCCCCTTCGGGGACCCCCAAAAAAGCGCCCTGCCCCGGGACGGGAGGCGGGAAAGGAGAAGGAGAAGAAAAAGAAAAGAAAAAAAAAGCGTCCCCGGCTGGGGACGAACCTCCTACTCCTCCTCCTACCAGCAGCCTTCCAAAGGGCGAGGCGAGTCCGTCGACCCTCGGAGGATGAGATCGAGGACGTTCCCCAACGCGCCCGGATCGCCTGTGGAGTCCAACCCTGGTGGGGAGCGCCACCCCCCCAGCCGTCGCAGGTCGGCCGACCTGCAGCAGAGAGAGCCCTCTGCTTCTCCGGAGCGGCGTTCGACCTCCTTCAGGTCCCGGTCCCGCTCTTCCAGCGTCCGGTGGCCTCCCGCCCCCGAGGGAGACGGGGGGAACAACCTCGCTCGTCTGCCTCCAGATACACCTCGGCGTCCTACGTGGCCAGGTACGCGGGGGAATCTGAGTGGGAGACCCCGGCCCCCTATCGGTCGCATTCGCCATCGTCCCGGGGATCGGTACCATCGTGGCCCGAGTCGCTGGGAGACCTTCCGGAGGTCCCGGCCACCTCGTCGACAGCGCGAATCGCGCTCGCCTAGAGGGGACGAGGCTCGGTACCGTCGACGCCGAACCCGATTCCGCGGACCCCCGCTCCTTCAGCCGCTCTCCCTCCCCTCGATATCATAGGGGGGGGACCTTACCAGGGTATGGGCGATATCGCCACCTCCTAGGGTCACGGCAACGGCGACGCGCCCTACGGAGTCGATGGTGACTGGCGGGCTACGACGACGTCGCCTCCAGACTACCCCGGTCCCACCAAGAGGGTGAAATCCGTGGTAGCCATCCCAAGCGGGACGCTGCTGCACCACCGCCCCGGTGCGGAGAAGCCTAGGAAGGCAACCCTGCGGCGACTACGAAGGAGCCGGAGAGCGAGCGGCGAGAATACCTAGCTGGGAGTCGTCGACTGAGTGCGGATCAGGTGTCTGACCCCCCCCCAGGAGTCCCCCCGTTGGGATTCGGGGACCCGATCCCAGATTCTGCTCAGAGGACGTCCACCAGTTCTCTGCGATGCTGCTCCGCATGGCCACTACCCTCGGCCTTAAGATCGCCGATGCGGAGCCGGAACGACATCCAGCCCCTTTTCCCCTTTTGGGAGAAACGACCTTACGGCCCCGTGCCTCTCCTGCCCCGGGATCCAGACTGGTGAAAGGGCCCCCTGGGATAGACCGGCCTCGGCTCAGCCGATCCGCAGCGGTTAGAACACCTCTACAGGGTGCAGAAAGGTAAAGCCGGTTATCTATTTAATCACCCTGCACCGAACTCTGTGGTCGTCGAGTCCGCGCAGACGAAAGGCTCCGGCAGGCAAACACCACCCCGCCGGACAAAGAGGGCAGGAAGTTGGGCGTAGAAGGAGGTTCTATTCGGCTGCCTCCTTGCAGATCAGGCTGTCCAACACTAGGCTTGCCTCGCGGCATACCTGAAGAAGGTGCTCGATCGCCTGCAACCAGCGATGGAAGCGGTACCGGGGGAATCCGCCAAGCCTCCTCCGTGACTTCAAAGAGGCTATCTCCATCGCTCGGCACCAATGGCCTCCTCCCGGCACGCTGTGGAATCGCCTCCCGGGTCATGGCGGGATCCGTGGTGTCCCATGCGGCTTCGACCGGCCGACATCCAGGGGCACCAAAAAGGATTGAAGATCTCCCCCTTTGACGGTGAAGGCCTATTCAATTCGTCCACAGACGAAGCTTTGGACAATCTCGTCAAGGCGAGACTGACCGCAAAAAAAATTGGGCTGCAGCCGGCCCGCAACCCGCAGGGCCTCCACCTTCCACCATCCTGGCGACGATCTTCCACCTCGCGTTCCCGCGTTCGGCCCAGTCTGGACAGTCGAGACCGTCCTCCGGCTCATCGGCCAGGCGCACGATTAGGCGGCGCCCGCCTTCGTCGAAGAAGCCCCCCTCCGAGACAAATCTCGGGTTTTTACGTGCCTGGCAGGACCCACCAATACCCACTCTTCATCCCTCAGCGCTCGGGGAAACCCACCGACTCTCGCTCGCACCTAGCGGAGTGGCAATGTCACTACGGACTCTTGGGTGCTTTCCATCGTCCGTCTTGGCTACGCCATCGAGTTTTCAATTCCTCCTCGCGGGTTTTTCTCCACGCCGTCGAGTCCGGCCCTCCTGGAAGAGATCCAATCCCTCCTCCAGAAAGGGGGATCGAGCGGCTCCCGCAAGAGGCCAAGACCACCGGCTTCTTCTCCAGGACTTCACGGACCAAAGCCGACGGTACCCTCCGGCCGATCCTAGACCTCAGAGGGGTGAAATACTACATCCGCCCCAAAAGGTTCAAGATGGTCACGATACCGTCGATCCTACCCTTCCTACATCGGGGGGGTGGTTCGCCTCCATCGATCTCCAACGCAACTTTCCCTATCGCCATTCGCCCGCAGCACAGACGGTACCTCCGCTTCGCAGTCGACGACACCTGTTACCAGTACAAGGTGCTGCCCGGACCTCGACTGCCCCAAAGGGGCTTCACCAAGTGCATGGCCCCGGTGGTATCCTACCTGCGGACGAAGGGCGCTTCCGTCTTCCCCTACCTGACGATTGGCTGTTGGTGGCGTCCTGCAAACAGAGACTTTACCACGACGTCCACATGACGTTGTCACTCCTGACCCGCCTTGGGACGAGTGAATCCAAAGAAGTCCCACCTCGAGCCGGCGAGGACTTGGACTTCATCGGGGCGACGCTGACTCACCCCCGCCAGGGCGTTACCGAGTCTCGACACAAACTTTGATCCGGGCCGCCGCTCACGCTCGTAGGCCCCGACGTTATTGCGAAGCGTACAGCTCTTGGGCTACATGGCTGCGACGACCGCTGTGACATTCTCGCCAGGCTGAGAGCAAGACCTCTTCAACACTGGTTCGTCCGCATTTTTACCCTGCGAACGAAAAAAACACTCCGACTGCAGCTGCCGGGAGACGTCCGCTCATCCCTCCGATGGTGGCAGTCGCGACGCAATCTCATGTCGGGGATGCCTTTCCAACAGCCGACACCCAAGGTGACGGTAACGACCGACGCCTCCCTGTATGGATGGGGTGCCCACTGCGGCGATCTCAGAGTCCGCGACAGATGGACCGACGACGAGACCGCTCTCCATATCAACGCGCTGGAGCTGCTCGCCGTCTGGAAAGCCCTACGGGCGTTCCGCCATGCCGTGGCGGGGCGCACGGTCCTGATTCTGACGGACAACACCACCGCCGTCTGCTACATCAACAGACAAGGTGGGACTCATTCCACGACCCTGCTCGACATCGCGCTCGGCCTGTGGGAATGGTGCATTCGCCTGCACACGCATCCCGTGGCGGTTCACCTGGCTGGGCAGGAGAACACCACGGCAGACGCCCTCAGCAGGGACACCTCATCCCATCACGAATGGTCTCTCTCCGGAGAGGCGTTCACACTGATTCGGGACCGCTGGGGCGAACCATCGATCGACCTCTTCGCGACCAGGGAAAACGCGAAGTGTCGCCGATTCTGTTCCAGAGCGGGCCACGATCGTGCCTCCATCGGGGACGCTTTCCAGTTTCCGTGGACCGGGGAACTCCTCTACGCGTTCCCGCCGTTCCCGCTGCTCGGCCGGACGATATCGAAGATCCTCGCCGACCGAGCCGACGCGATCCTGGTAGCCCCGTACTGGCCGAGGCAACATTGGTTCGCACCCCTGCTACAAGCCGCGCGAGACGACCTGCTCCGGTTGCCACCGACACCGGACCTGCTCTCCCACTCCGGCGGCCGAGTCCTCCATCCGGACCTGCCACGCCTGGCCCTCCATGCCTGGAGGATATCGCACTAGACGATCCCGTGCTCGGTACCGTCCTCGTCGCGGCCAGGAAGGAATCCACCCGTCGCAACTATCAATACAAGTGGCGACGCTTCCTGACCTTCGCTAACGAGAGGAGTGAGCCGGTATCGCCCGCGGGGCTCTCGACCGTCCTGCACTTCCTCCTGCACCTCCGGCAACAGGGCCTGGCGTTTCCATCCCTGAAGGTGTATCTCTCCGCGATCGTGGCATACCAACCGCCACGATCTGCTGCCTCGGCCTTCTTCAGGAACGATACCGTTAAGCGGTTCCTGAAAGGACTTCATCATCTCTACCCGCCGGTATCGCCGCCGCTACCGCCGTGGTCCCTCTCGCTGGTGCTCTCGCAGCTGACGAAGCCGCCCTTCGAGCCGATGGCGACCTCGGATGACAGGCTCCTGACAATGAAAACTGCCTTCCTGGTAGCGGTGACCTCAGCGAGGCGAGCGGGTGAGATCACAGCTCTTCGTTCCGATGAGCCCTTCACGGTCTTCCACAGGGACAAGGTGGTCCTGAGACCTGACATCTCGTTCCTGCCAAAGGTGGTGTCCAGTTTCCATCTCAACCAGGACATCATCCTGCCTGCCTTCTTCCCGAACCCGACGACACCGTTGGAGCGGTCCCTCCACTCCCTGGACGTGCGTCGGGCATTGGCTTTCTACATGGACAGGACTGCTTCCTTCCGACAGACGCCGCATCTCTTTGTTTGCTATGGGCGACGTCGGAGGGGCCTAAAAGTGTCCACCCAGCGCTTCTCCAAGTGGGTGGTGAGGGCTATTGAACTGGCGTATGAGCTCGCGAGGAAGCCTCCGCCAGTCCTGCTTCGAGCCCACTCCACCAGAGCGGTGGCTACTTCTGCGGCCCTCCTGCGAGGAGTTGACCTGCATGAACTCTGCCGTGTGGCGACCTGGTCCCAACCATCGACCTTCGTGCGCCACTACAGGCTCGACTGCCGGTCGCGCAGAGATGCCCGGTTTGGACGTGAGGTGTTGGCTTCCGTGCTGTAGGACCTGACCCGCCGTCCGACCGGTAAGCTACACAGTCTCCTAGTGTATGAAGGCACAGAGACCACGAAGAAGAAGAACAGGTTGCTTACCTGTAACTGTGGTTCTTCGAGTGGTCATCTGTGCCATCATACACACCCGCCCTTCCTCCCCTCTTTCTCAGGTCCCTGTAGGTTCTACGGCGGACGACAGAACTGAGGAGAGACCGTTGCTCGGCGGGAGGAGCATGCGCAGTACCGGCGTGGGGGAGGGGTTCCCGCCAAGCGAACAAGCTCTAGAAGTTTCCGAACGCTACCGCGCAGGCGCTAAAGCTCCTAGTGTATGATGGCACAGATGACCACTCGAAGAACCACAGTTACAGGTAAGCAACCTGTTCTTCTTTCTCTTGTGCCTCTTTATAGCTTTTTCTTTCCCTGTGGCCATTGATGATCTTTGCCACAGATTAGAAGCATCAATAGTGTTTTTGTGTGATAAACAATCTCTTCTCAATACTGTTTGGATGGCACTCATCTTCCTGGAAGCATTTGGTTGATCTTCTTACACTGGTTGCATGTGAAGGCCCTGGGCTTTTACAACTGGATTGGATTCTCACTTGTATTCCTCAGTGCCACCTTCTGTGATGATTAGCACAATGATTTGTCTCAGAGTTGTGGCACCTGTGGCCTTCCAGATTCTGTTGGACTATGAGTCCCTTTAGCCCTAGCCAGCTAAGATGAAGGATGATGGGATTTACAGTCCAACAACATCTGGAGGACCATAATTGCCCTTTATTCAAACAAGCCACCACAAGTGAGATACCTTTTAGCATGCAGTCACTAGTGGCTGTGAGTGTTCTCATATGTGCCTCTGTAAATAAGAACTTAACACTTCCTGGCTTAACCCATATTAAAGATTTTGAGATCTGTTGGAACATTCACACCATCTAAGAAGTGAGTTTGTGGTAGTTTCATTTAGTAATTGTCACAGACACACAAACATAATTGTTTGAGTTGGTTTCACACCTGTGCCAGTTGCTACCACCTGCCTTGCCAACAACACTGAATGAATTAACATGCTGTTTCCAACAGTGGCCAACCAGATACCTATGGGAAACCCACAAGTGAGACATAGATTAAATGAGGGCAATAGCCCTCTCCTGGTGATATGCCCAACAGCTGGTATTCAGAGGCACAGTGCCTCTAATTCCGAAAGTAGTAAACCTCCAGAATGACTAGTCGCCATCCATCCATCATGACTGTGAGCTTGCCAGCTTCCTCTTTCCTACTGAACGTCACTTCTCTCTTCGAGGTGACTATCTCAGAGCTATTTACTATATTAAAAAAAAATCACTTCAACAGTCCTGGAGCTTTACCATAAGAATGCATGTGGCATTTAGCTTATCTTGTTTTAGAATTTGGGGAGATTTGGAATAGTTCATACTAATACTCTTTTTCTGTCCATTCTAGCTTTTCACAGACAGAGATTTTATACATGCACGCACGCACTCACACATGAGCTCACACACAACTCAGGAGAGCAATTTCTGTGTATAAATCTGTGAATGAATCTTATTCACTAGAGACCATGGCCATTGGAATTTTTGCCGCCCAACCCACAAAATAACGAGATCGCAGACAGAGCTTGGGTTGAACTAGGGCAATTTATTAATATGCCTAATTAACATAAAGGGTGAACTTAAACTTGAACTTGACCTTGAACTTGTATTTTATGACCTGAGAAATGGGGGGGTCAACCGTATCTTCGGACTAGGGTCAAGAGGCAGCTCCCAACCATCTCCCCTAGCCCGTTGAGCGAGATACCGGGCCCCAAAGCCAACTGCTGAAGTTGCATGATGACCTTTGGCCAGCCCTTGTCTGGGAGGTGAGCCCCAAGCCCCACCCCCCGCTGCATAGCAAGTGGGGTGATCCCAGGGCCCTCCTCAAGGATAGGATTTATCCTACACCCCGAAAGGGGGTGCCATAGGTACACGCCGAACCTTAAGACCCCCCCATACCGGCCCGGATGACACTATGTAAGACAGTGGCAACCTAGTTAAGACCAAATTAAGACACCACCCTGTAAAGCCAATTACCCCTCCTTAGTTGCAGTGTAGGGTAGGCGAAAAAACCCCCCCATATAGGGAGGGAAAAAATTCCTACCCGGCCCCGAAGCGACCAGCTATCTTACACTGAAACCATTGGGGGGAGGGTGGGTTCATACTAATACTCTTTTTCTGTCCATTCTAGCTTTTCACAGACAGAGATTTTATACATGCACGCACGCACTCACACATGAGCTCACACACAACTCAGGAGAGCAATTTCTGTGTATAAATCTGTGAATGAATCTTATTCACTAGAGACCATGGCCATTGGAATTTTAATCTGTGTACATCAGCTGTCAGATGTCAGCTTGCTTCATGCCTACCACTAAGGTCACATGCCTCGTCTTTAGTATTTGGCCATGTCAGCTACTTAGTACTCACTACAGTTATTTTTACCAGGATCATCATCAAAATCTTTTGATAGATCACATAACCAAAAGATGATGTTTGACTTCAGAGTCAGTGGCAGCCTGTCTCTTTCCCACCTTTTTATTCTGTTGTGACCTTTGGAAATCAGCAGCTCCTGTGATGAGTGAAAAGATCAGAAGTTTGACACTGATTTTGAGGAGCTGGAGTTCATGGAATGCTTGGTCCTATCAGCTGAAGAACAATACCTGGAAAGGAGGTTTTCCTGCTGCATTTGTGGAGAAAGTGCATTGATTCAGCACTACATATTTGTAAAGCAGTATTAAACCTTCCTTCCCAACCCCTCACCCCATTTTGAGTTCTCTGTACCAGTGAAATATTAGAAAGCTCCTTTGTTAAATGTTTTAAGAAGATTAAGATTGACCTTTTTAATATTGCTTTTAGCTGAGCTTATTTATAACCCTTTCAACATACACAATACCTTTAGAGATTTGCACACGTGCCAGTTATGTATGAAATTATTTTGTATCATGATGCATCCTGAGAGACTTCACTTAGTGGAAAAGGACGGGGGAATGTTTCTTCTCTGTGATCACACAAAGGCAGCAATCCTCCATGTACTTACTTAAGAGTTAATCCCTGAAATGCATGAGGCTTACTACTAACTAAATGTGGCAAGTATTGGGCTATAAGTTTCTCAGGTGCTTGCATAGGGTGCTTGATATAGGCTTGTCTTCTAAAGAATCAACACCTATATCATTGAGAAAACAAGTTGACATAGCTTCTGGCTTCTGAATGAGGGTGCAACCCTTCCTTAATTTCCAGGCAGATGTATAGGAATATGTGTTGGGCCTTCTGGGGCAACCGGAGGGTGGGCAACTCCGACAAGTTGAGGGTCCCATTTTCTGTCCCTAGGGCTCGCTGACAGCCTCACAAATTGCTCCAAAGGCCAGAAAAATAAAACTGGAAGTTGCTATATATCTGCTTCTGGTTTGGGGGCAAAAATGGGTATGTGGATGGTGGACAGGGTGTGGCCTATGTTAATCACCACTTCTGGTGAGTTTCCCTTTGTCACCAGAAAAGATAGTCTGTGGAATTCTGGCACCAGAGGCCATGAAAACATCTTGGGGGCTTCATGCCGTCCTTAGACTGCATTTGGTCCACCTCTGAGCTAAAGAAAGACATTCTTGCTCCCTCTCTGTGCATCCTGTCCCATCGCTGAACTTGATTCTGTAATTTTATTAATGGTACAATAATTATCCTAAATGTGTGCTGCTGGATTTTAAGTCCCACTTCTTTTTTGTCATGCTATCGCAATCCCCAGAATTTGGAAAAAAAAATTTTTTTTTTACAATTACAGTCCTGCACCTTTATCCCAGTAGCTAGTTACTGTTACAGGTATGATTTTTAAAAGCATTTTAAAAATTTCATCATTTCTCAACAGTAAAATAGTTAAATTAAAAACATTGAAATGATCCTGGCTTGGGGTATAAAACACACACTCTCTGTTTGGTTTGGTATAAAGCTCACCACTTTGTTGCTTTTGCCTAAACACCCTCAATATAGTACAAGGTGCAGCAGAAACCAGCATATAACCTATGTGATACTCCTCTGTTGTTTCATGAGACCACAGTGTTATTACTACAGAAGTTATTTAACTACAGAAATTATTTAACAGGTGTAACAGACTACAG
Source organism: Ctenosaura bakeri (assembly GCA_948474755.1). NCBI lineage: Eukaryota > Metazoa > Chordata > Lepidosauria > Squamata > Iguanidae > Ctenosaura > Ctenosaura bakeri. The sequence continues at coordinate 327,237 of CAOLHI010000485.1, forward strand.
ACGTTATTTAACAGGTGTAGTTAGACTGGAAAAGGACTTACCTCTCACTGAATTATGATTGTAATATAAAGTAATAATAACTTTGAGATTGGAAAAGTGAATTAATTGTAAGTATCAAATGTATTTATAACTAGCTATTGCTAATTAGTTATGTATAACCAGTTACTTCTAGGCTCTGCTTTTCACTGTTGCAAAGATTAAGCTCATTCTTTTTCTAGAAAATTGATTTCCATCTTCTCCTTCTTTGAAAATATTTGAAGCCTGAGTACATTTTACTTGCATATAAACTTCCTTGTTTTATATGAATCACATCTGCTTTGTCGACCTCCCTCATAAAATATAGTGCCCCAAACCAGATTGATTGTTCCCTTTGAGATCATACCCAAGGCAGAGTCAAGTCTTGAATGAGAAACTTCTTTCAGCTAATTGTAATGATAATTCAAATTTATGTGTTGCTTTACAGCCACAGTAACGAAACCTGTGCCCCTCCAGATGATTATGAGTTACAAAATTGACTGTTTCTTAAGAGTGGATGGGAATTGGAATGAATGAATGAATAAATAAATAAATAAATATCTGATTCCTCTGACTTTACAGTATCTGAAGGTTTTAAAGCCCATGAAACCAATGATTGAGAGATCTTTGATTAATATCATATAACCAAAAAATATTGGCTGAATTAAAAATGAACATGTCCAAGGTATCCTGTTAGTGATATATGCAGGTGTAAACTGCATCTCTAACTCTGCCTGTCTTTCTCTCTTTTGGTGGAGTATTCTCTTTACCAGCCAGTGAATGCAGTGGTTTGAGTGCTGGACTCTGACCCTGAAGACCATGGTTCATTTCCCCCCATGGCCATGGAAACTGACTGGGTGACCTTGGGCACATCACACACAGTCAGCTCCAGAAACCCCTGGGATAGGTTTGCCTTAGGGTTGCCATAAGTCAGAAATGACTTGAAGGAACACAACAACAATAGATCTCTTCCATCCTCCAAAACAACCAAGTCTTTCCCTCCTGGACTCACCATTTACCTACTCCAGATGCCTCTAAGTCATTCAGTGACTGGTGGAGAGGAAGGGAATCAGAGAAGCATTTGGCTGTTTCAAATGTCAAATGCAAAATGGTTATGTCATCTGCTGAGGCCTCTAGAGTACCCCAGCAGAGATCAGTGAAAGATATCATTGGTCTCTGGCTGGCTATGGGAACATAGTCAAGCATTTTTCAAATGCCGCTGCTCTTCACAAGCTACTGAATGACTGAGGAGCAGGGGCAGAAACTGCAGCACTTAAACAGTGAGTTGCAAGGTGCAGCTTGAGATGTAGCATAGTTCCATGAGCAGAACTGTTAAGCTACACTGTGCAATATAGGATCTTTGCCTTAGAGTTAACATATGTTATTTTGTGTGATTTTTCTCATGTGATATTAATACTTCTGATAATTATGGGGTAGACCTGAGCATTTATGCAGTCATTTTTCATACTTAGACTGTGGGGGCAATGCCAGGGGTGTAGAGTAGAAATACCTAAGGAACCATCTGGATGCTTTTTTTACTATTAATGCAAGCAGTCAAATTATGGGAAATGATGTTTGTTTCCCCCCTGAGTCTCTCATTCTTGATTTACTGTGACTGTGCTGACCAGTACATGAGAGTATTGCAGGAAGGAAAAAAAGGTACCCCTTAGCACAGAGATTCACTTTTGGACCATGCTCTGGACTGCCATTTGGTCTAGTATATCCTTTGGGCCTGCTGAGCTGATGGGAAGCCATATCAGATTTCCTTAGATTCAAGCCACCTTTGAAGTGGGAAAGCATGTGCTTTTCATGCAGAAGGTCCCAGGTTCAACCCCTGGCATCTCTAGGTATAAAAGTGGAACCTCTTGCCTATATCTCTGGAGAACTGCAGCCAGTCCATAATGATAATACTGGTATCAATTAGTCAGTACTCTGATTTAGTATAGGGCCATTTCTTCTTTTTCAGGTGAAGCGTACAAAAAGTTAGAGCACCTCTAGAGACCACAAAACATACCGGTGTTGGAGTTTAGGAGCTGTGCAGTCTTATCCCATCCCAACTTGCTTGGAAACGTGTCCTTCCAACATGCTGAGATGATTGAGTAAATGTAATAGTATCATAGCCTGGTATTGCCACTATAGATAGACACTACTGGTGAAAATCCTTTAGCATATTACTAAGTTTTTGTACTATAAGGTTGCTAGAGCTTTGCTTGAGTCAAGCAAACTGCAGAAAAATTACTTTTTGTCAAAACTTAACTTAACTCTCTGAAGAACCTAGTCATTTTAGAAGTGGGATTTTTGAGAGTTCAGACCATTAGAGGTGAGTGGGCTTTCAGTCCAGTCTGAGTGTGAGCTGGAAACCCAAGCTTGGCTGAGCTAAGAACATACTACTTTCCAACAATTCTGGGAAAACACATGGGAAGTGGGCATGCTGCAGCTTGAGATGTCCCTGATCTAAATTCTACCCATGTCCCAAGAGATCTGAAGGAAACTAAAGGAATAGTGGGCAGGCCAGTGGCCTTGATGTCAGTGGTGCAGTGAATTTGCTCTAGATTTTTTTCCAGACTTTAAAGGAGTTGCCCAAGGTGCTGAACCCTGTCCTCAAAATAGCTTCAGCGCTTTGGAGAGCTTCTTCAGAATAAAAACCAGAGTGGGTTCGCCATATGCTTAACATAGAAGCATCCGACCAAGCTTGTCCTGTGATCACTTGTTCCACATGCCACCAGCCTTATGGAAGACAGGGAGATCAAGTGTGTCTTCCACCAAGTATCTGGGCAGGATGCAGTTCATTTTACACACACATCCCAAAACATTTGGTCTTGTTGATTCCTGAGAATTCGTCTCTGCCGACTTCTCTGCTAATGCCATCTCTGACATGCATGGGAACTGGTTTAGGTACTTCAGATGTGGAAATCATGTGGCCCTCCAGATGTTGTTGAACTGTAACTCCTAGCTGCAGGATATCTGAAGATTGTTATCTCTTACAGCATGTTAGTTAAGAAGTGCTAGCAAACCCCTCTACCTGGAAATGTGTGTCATTGTTTCAGAGAAGGTTAACTGTTAAGTAAGAGAGATAAAAATTGCAGCCAGGGAGCGTCTTGAAGTCTGGACATTTTCTTATAGAGTTGGAATATAATGTAACATTGTTCTGATGAAGCATAATATTGTGATAAATGTGATGTTCTCTATAAACAAACAGTCCAAAAGTCAAGGTACACTTTATTTTACTTCAAGGGAACATGATAAGGATCCAGAAAGTTTCTTTCAAGTACTGCTGAAAATGAAAGAGATGGAATTAAGTTTTCATGTGTCTGTCCTTGGCGAAACCTTCACTGATGTTCCAGGTATTGTTTTGTTTTGTTGTTTTTAAAATTCTCTACATTTGCAGATATCACAACAGCCTATTTTGTAATTAATGTTTTCTGACTTATCAAAGTGAGCAATAACAGTGCAATGGCACATGAAATGTAAATGTATTGAAAAGTCAGCAAGAAATGTTTGTAACTGAGAATGTAAGGGTGCAGTCCTGTAAGCCAAAGGACAGTAACTGTTGCCCTCCAGATGTTGCCCTTATCATGGGTTGCACTGGGCAAAACTAATGGGTCTTGTAGTCCCAAACCATCTGTAGGGTCACAGTTGTTCATCACTGTTCTACAGCTTTATCCAGGAGGAAGTCTGACTCAGTTTAGTGGGACTTACTTCTGAGTAGATCTCTATGCAATCATGTTCCTAATCTGTTAGTAAAAGAAGTTCCATGCACACAAAACAAAAAGTAAAAGTAAATTACTGTTGGTCTGTGTCCCTGAATCACAGTGTTTGTTATCAGTTGCTGTTGTCTCCACATCTTCTCCTGCTGTATCTTTGCTCCAGTATTGTGACTGTTTGGAAAAATGTGTGACATCCAGTCTGGATGATGATATATAGATAGAGTGTGAACTCATGTTTGGAATAAGACATTGACTGTTGTTACATCATTACATAAAGTTCAGTTACAACGGATGGAAAATTCAGTGGGAACTGCAAGAATATGGAACATCAATGTCTTCAAGCTCTGAATTCTCAAATGAGGAGAAGGATTGAATGGGATAACAGGAAAGGCCAACCTTTGCCTTCCTCTGTGATTCCAAGTCATGGGCCCACTATCTTACACCTTAACTCTCTCTTTCCATTACAGTCATCTGGATTCAGACTTCTACCATGTCACATATACCTCATCACAGATAACTAATGTCTGGAAAGAAAACCTAGTGAATGAGCCAAGTTCTGGAGCATAGCTTGAAAACACTGTTATACTGAAGGAATAGGCAAGAGAGTTACCTATGTAGGTGAAGGCTTTCTTGAGTTGACTGTAGTCATCACACTACCTGAATTGATCCAGAAGTAAAGTTGCTTCAAATAATACTTGCACCTCAATATGATATGCATACTTCAGTCTCAATTTGAATGGCCATTATCTTTTTTTTAAATAACTTGTTGTGATAAAATATGTGTGTGGAAAAATCAGATAAAATCAGCCATAGTTCATCTGAGATATGCATGTATTTTTTTTTTTTGTTAGGTAGTCACACCAGTATATAGAAAAGTATTGCTTAACCTTATGTGCTTCAGGATATCAGGAAATCCCATTCACCATGACCATTGTTTGATTGACTGTGGTTTGACCATTTTTGATGGCATTGTAGCCAGTGTTCCTGCTTGACAAGATCACATGTAATAATGATATTATAACTCAGGTCTGTTACTCATGAAGGACCAGAACAAAACCTACTATAGAAAGGTTTTTTTTTAATGAAAGATAATTTACCTTGCACCCACAAAAATAAACCTAAATATTCATAAACATAAAGGCTTTGGTTCAAGAAGTAAAAGATCACTGCTTTGCTGAAAGTCTATACCAACTTTTATACTATGAGTTAAGAGTCTGTTATATTTACAATATCATTAAATTAGTTCAGTTTAATGTTCTAACTATTTGTTTATTGCAGCAAGGGACTTATAACATATTAATCTACTTAGTGAAAAATGCATTTATGTAGCTGCAAAGGTTCTCTAGGTGGTCATAAGAGGCAATACTATAGCTGCAGCTTTGATTAGAAGATTCTTAGGATTTTAGAAGACAACAAAGGCTCAGTCCAGCCCCTGACTGCATGTTGGTGTGCATGATTAACAGTCTCATAATATGGAAGGGTAGCACATCTGAATGCACATCCAAATGAATAGTACACTGAAACAAGGTAGTATGGATCTGATGCACATCCAGCTTGGTTCCAAGGAAAATTCTGCTTGTAGAATCCTGTTTCCATCTGAGGTCCCTATCTGTTGATCAGGATGCACACTGAATTATAAAACTTAGCTAGAAGGGGAAAGCAGTGTGGGAAAATCTGTAGCTCTCCAGATATTTTTTTTCATTTCAGCTTCCATGTGTCCTTGCTTTTATAGCCTACAAGGACTTATAGGAGTTGTAGTTCAACAGCATCTGAAGACCACAGGTTCCCTCATTTCTGGGACAAAATGCACTGCATTCAGAAGAGCCTGTGTTCTATCTCCAGCATCTCCAATTAAGTCTAGGAAAGGTTTTTGCATCTCAAGCAATTTAGTTGACCAAGACGGAGATCTTTGGACTTCCAGATGGTTGAGACTTCAGCTTCCAGACACACAGGCAAGCATGACCAATGGCAAAGGGCTGTGATTGCTGTAGTCAAAAACATCTAGATTGCTTCCTCGCCCCTGTTACAGACAGTATTGAGCTACCAATGGTTTCTTAGTACAAAACTAGATCCTGTATAGAAGTCTTCTTATCCTCCACTAGCCCAAGGGTCCAGTGCAGTAGTAAGAATGATGCTGCCCTCCTGATGATTATTGTAACTCCCAGTATCCCTAGCTGGCCTGACCATGGGTGAGGAATGGTGGAAACAGCAGTTCAGCACCACCTGAATGAGTGCATGATTCCTTATCCTGTTCTTGCAGATGTATCTGTGGAAGTAGGCTGGTAGAGTCCATGAAGGCTTAAGACAAATAAAACATATTAGTCTTAAAGTTGTCAAAAGGCTCTTAGTTGTTTTTGCTACAACAAATTAACATCGCTATCCACCTCCTTGAAAACTTAGACCAGGAGCATATACATATGCATGTAGTAGACTTACTAATGTCCACTCTGTTATTTTCCTTCCATGTTTATGAAATAATATTTCATAATATTATGAAATAAGATCTGGCAATCTTAAAAAAAATATAGTGGACTTTGAATAAAAGTTCTCTTTTAGATTTGAATGAACTTTGCTATTTCTTTGATGTGACCTAATAAAGTTGCTCAGTTAAAATTAAATGTTCACTATAACTATGTGTAAGTTACCATTCTGAAGCCCAAAGCAGCTAATCCAAAATTGGATATCTTATTAATGAACATGCTATAGAAGTCAATTCAAACTGTGGGATCACCTGAAAATTAGGACCAAAACAAAGGAAATGGTTTACAATGAAGACAGGTAGGAAAAAAGAACCAGCCCTGCCCCTGTCACCGCCAATCTATCTATGGGGTGTTTTATTATTAACAGGGTGTGGGCATCTCAGTATTGTAGAGCAACAGTGGAGAAGCCACAGCCCTTCATATGTTGCTGGATTCATGATTCCATCATGGCTCATCACTTATGCTGGCTGGGATTGCATCCCTTTTGATATGCTGGCTGGCCTGTTGCTTCTGGAGATATGTCCTCAGACATAACAAAGTGGCTGTTAAAAGACAGGAAAGTGGCTTCTGGCCACTTCTTAAGGCAGCTCTCCCTTTTCCGTGAGTGGCATGTAAAAGTGCTTCTCAGTGGATTGAGAAGAAAAAATCTCCCAACACAGTGTAATTGCATTTTTACCAAAATCAACCATGTTGCCTCTATCCCACCCCAGTTTCCCTGGAATTAGTTTGTTACAAGTAACAGTCAGTCCTGGAACAAATCATTTCCAAGTCTTGTCTCCACCACTCTCCTAGATGACAGTGACATACCCGTGGTAGGAAAAATCCATGCCCATCCATTGTGGGTCAGCTCCATGGGCCTCATGCAGGCAAGCTGCAACATGCTACTATTGTACAGCTCTGTGCCTGAGATATGACTAGCCCCTAATTTTATACTAAAAGAAGATGAATTTCAAATGACTGTTGAATGTAGTAAAGCAATGGAAGTCCACTTGTCACCTTCCAGCTATCATTGTATTCCAGTTCCCATCACAGAAGGATTGCAGAAGTTGTAACCTACCATGATCTGGAGGAACAGTGTTTGCCATAAAACAATATGGTTTGGTTAGTACAACTTGAGAGATAAATCTTTTAAGAAGTTAAACTTTCTGTGAGTTCTCTGAGAACTCTCTAAAAGTTCCCTGATCTAAAAGCTGGACTAAATCTGAATTTTGCTGAGAAGAGTTCACCCATGAGTACCCCTTTCAACCGGACTTCTGCAGAAATAATAGTGGAAATAACCAGATTTCCCTGAGCTCTCTGGGTAGATGGGTGATCCTTCTTGATATTAATTACTCATGGGGTTAATTTCCTGTTGCTGAAACTTCATCCAGTTTATTTACATGTACTGTGAAAGCATATAGCACTTTTGAGTTTCCTATAGCTTTTCTAAATCTTTGAATAAGATGGATGGACCTAATTTTGGAGGGATATGATGTGGGGTTTGTTTTTTTTTAAAAAAGTCTTGAATATTATCATGGGGGGGGGGGTAAAACTGTTTGGCTTGTTCCTTCATCACAGATGAT
>CAOLHI010000485.1:340000-530000 GCA_948474755.1 Ctenosaura bakeri
TTTTTTTTTCCTCTGTGCATCACACAAAAAAGTGCTGTCGATAATTAGCAGTCTTCTGTTATTACTAGACTCAGGTGTCACAACTGTGTCTCATCCTCATTACAGTAAAAAATTTCACCTATCAGATTCATTATTGCTAGATAATGCAACTGAGAGACTTAGCAAGCCCTCCAGAAAAGTAATTCAGCCAAGCAAAATTATCAGCTAATTATATTTAGAATCAGACGCCCAACAACTATTTGCAGATAAATTGTATGAATTGAAGGGAATAGATCTGAATATTAAGATTCATAGATTTAGCAGATGATTTGTTAATTGGAATATAAAGGTCATTTTAACAATGGTGTCGTAGGGAACTCTGTTGTTTCACTGGGGATATTTGAAAACTATATGAGGAATAACTGTTGTGTCAGTGGTTTGAACTCATTGTCTGCATAGTGGGTACAGAGAAAAGTTAGGTTGTTTCTCAGTTGCCACCAAAATTAAGAAGCAGGGTAGAGGGTATTTGTATATTCTTGCTATTTGCAAGAAGAGATTTCTTTTGGGATGGACAGGGCCCCCGCTATTGAATATGAGGATTCACAAATTCTTCTATAGCATCACCTTATAATATGAAGGGATCTGCATATTGAGACTATGTGCAAATAATTCTTCTGTGGACTAAGGCAATACATTTCAAAACAAGTGTGTGTGTGTGTACATATATATGTGAATGAATGAATGAATGAGTGAATATACTTCATGTTCTTTCTAACTCTTTTGGGAATATATCAGCAGTTGTTGTTTATCTTTGCATCAGCATGTAAAGTGATTTTCAGATAAAAAAAGATTCATTTCGAATCCTACCTTTTGTTTGTCACGTTACACAAACATTGCACCCTAGTTTTAATAATTTGTGAGACCAAAGTCCTTTTGAAGGAGATGGTACAATGATGTGAAGAGGATTCCAGCTGCAGCTTGCTCTAGTCTTTGATTTCAGAGAAGGAAATTAACTGAACACTACTTCATTTTCCATAATTTCATGACCTAAGTTATTACTAAAAACTAAACATACTGCTTTTGGGGGGAGGAGTAGCCATAGATGAGATCTTTTGTTTTTGTTTTTGTCTTTGACATACAATACAGCAATATTCAAAGATCAGAAATGTACAAATTACTATGTTTATTGGTCACATTTGCTTTTTGTTTTAAAAAAATGTGTATGATCCAATTCAGCACAGATGGAAGTTGCGTGTGGAGGCCAAATTTGTTCTTATTGGCTCATTAGAGCCCTTTCCCCCCATTCCACCACATGAACACATGGCCCTTTGCACAGACAGCAGTAGCAGCTGCCATGTATTGGGGCAGGCAGCAGGAACAGGAAAGTAGGCATTTCTCCTATGTCCTCATTGAACTGATCCCCATCCACTTATTGCAAGGTAACCATGACCCAACAGATAAGAAAGCTGGTTTGTGCCTACTGCATTTGATTAGACAAGATGCCTCTCAACTGATGGAAGGCTCTTTGTTCTGGCAGACGCTCCCATCAGTTTTATGTCTGGAAATCCAATTTCCCTTTCCTCTTGTAGCCTCTTGCACTATTAAAGTGTTCCTTGATTCTTAAAAGTCAAGGGGCTTAAGGGCTGCTGGGGAACCTGGAACTGTCAGAACATACCACCCTCTTTACTGGAACTCTGCACTGAAGCATTGTATCCACTCCGTGACACCAACTGGATACAATCCATAATCCCAGAAGCTGTTTCTACCAGCAGTTCTGTTCTGAGACACATGCTCTATTTCAAAAGAAGACATGGACAGTTAAATTGCAGTCCACAATATATGCCCTTTTTTTTTAAGAGTGAAAAGAGAATGCTAGAAACAAAACCCACAAATATATTATTGTTGTATTATTGTCAATTGTCAAGGTGAATCCTGACACTACCTACAGTGTTTTATGAAGAGAGACAGACCCTAAAGTTATAAAAGAAAGAAAGTCCTCATGTTGGATGCTATTCAAAGAATTTTGTAAAATAAACATATATTTAAATGTGGTTTCAACTTCACTATGTAACTTCTGGCCAACAGAATTTGCAGTTTTATCTCTAAAGTTTATTATATGTCAGATGAATGGCTATTGTACTGTAGGGCAAAAAGCAATGCAGAAATAATCCTTGTTGTAATTCGCTCTGACGATGGCATGCAAATATTAAGAGAATACTTTGCTGCTCATACTCTCTAGCATTTTTTTCATTTTATTTCATTTTGAAATCATAAGACATTTGACAGTTGTTGTCATGGTAGTTGTTATTTGTGGCTTAGGGATGCCACTTTGCAAATTACCTTTTTAAAAAAATGGCACAGGAATACTTGGACACTTTATGAGTAAGTAGAGGCTAGGTTATAGTTAATTATTAAAACTAAATTGGCAGACACATATAACTGAGTTGATTTTGGTGTGTTAATGTGCTGTCAATCTCTTAATGCAGTTTTTGTAAAGAGTCATTTATTTTCTTTACATGGACATGACAACTGTGCATCACACTTACACCAGGCCAATTCTAATGCTAGAGATTTGTAGTCACTTTCCTGTTCAGAGCAGATCGATGCAGGACACGAAAGTTGTAGAAGTTCTCCTTGTTGAAACATTCCTGAAGAATCCAAGATAAGGGCTGTTAAGCGTGAAACCAACCCCACGATCCTTCATTGTGCTAGTGTGCCTGGATCATTCTCTCAATCCAACTGCAACCAATGGATGCATTCCAGGGCACAGTTGCACGTGATGAAGTCTCATTGATCCTAAAGGAACTTAGATGTGTAAAACCGGCTGCTTGAGATACAGTGATTGCTTGGTTGTGCTGGTTCATTGCTATTGGCATTTGACAGCATTTTGAAGCAAGAGGGAGCAGTATAGTGGATTCCTCACTTTTCTCTGTTTGCTGCAAAGGAAAACCTTGCCCATACTTTCCATGCGTCTGCCTGCTGATTGTAAAAATGTGTTGAGCATTTAAACAAAAAAAAAACACGTGCGTTTTGATTTATTCAGCAAGCAAAACATATGCTTGCTGTTCTGTTTATGTAATTCATGTGATCAATAAAATTATCTTTTAAAAAAGAGCAACTTTGGCATTTAGGGAGATTACACTGATGTACAGGGAATATGATTGTTGCAGCCAACTTCTGTGCTGTTGGCCCAAAATACGCATTGGGGCTCAATAATGTAATAATAGTACATAATCTGCCTTTTTTTTTCCTTGTAGGATAGAAGCTGTATACTGTGGCTGTTATCCTCTCTGTCCCAAAACTTTGGTCTATCCAGAAATATTTCCAGGTAGTTTGTTGCCTGTGCATTTTTTTTTTTTGGTTGAGGTTTGAATTAATTAATTTTAAAATACAAAGTTTGAGAATAAACTTAAGCAAGAGCAATTGTTTATTTGGCAAGCTACCATGTTAGCGCTAAGGAATTTTTTAATGTGTTTTAATACATTAGACGAAGTTTATATTTACCATCTGTTCTTTCAAGATAACACAAAAGCAAGTTTTGAAATAGCATTCTTCATTGTTAGTATACACAGTCTATAATGATAGATTTTTATTAAAAAGGTCGCTTCGGCTGTGATAGCTTTCAGATTTTTTTTTTAATGATATTCAGAGAGAAAAAAATTAGGCCTGAAAAAAAATCATACCAAATTATTTAAACAATTTAATACTTAATAATATGCAACCCTGCTACAGGATACACACTAATGTAGTACCAGTTCTTTGAAAAATCTCATCACTAAATGTCTCACATATGCATTGTGTTACATTAGAATAATGTATTTTAATCACCCAAAGGAGATGTCTAAACAGCACAACTACACAGTCTTATTTAGCATTAAACATCCTTGTGAGCTGAGGTAACCTTATAAAATCATGCTTAAATAATGTAAAACACGAGGCGGCACAGAGCAATATGCATTTTTAATTAGTAAAGTGACTAATATCGAGTGTGTGCTTTGAGGTTTTTGTTTCATTAAAAATGTATCTGTTTTTCCTGCAGCTGAATATCTATATTCTACACCTGAACAGCTTTTAAAAAGGCTTCAGAATTTCTGCAAGAGACCAGAGATTGTAAGGAAACATCTTTATAAGGTATTTTTAGAATAAGTATTCTGTGGTATTCTGTTACATTGAAGAACACAGGCAAAAAAGAAAAAAAAAAGAGAGGGACACCAACAACAACCACTCCCTACTCCCCCCTCCCAAAAAGGAGAGAAAACCAGAAAACATTTAATTAACATCCTAATGTTTAAAGGAAACATGCTAGGGAGGTATATCCGTTGTTACACTAACAAGGATTAATTACACTAGATGCCAGTTGTATTAACCTAGGGTCTTATGAAATACGTGCACTTAATGCATGCTACATGCTTTTTTCTTTTTTTTTAAATTATTGTTTCCTGAAATGATTGTCCTTCACATTTGGACCCAAGAGGCTTATAAAAATGAACCTGGATTAATTTAATTCATTGGTTAAAAAGGAGAGTTTTTTTAAAAGGAGATGTTACAATTATACTAATGAGGATAGGCTTACCTTCCTGCCTTAATTAAATCTTCATTGGTTAGCACACTCAGGTGAGCTACCAGGTGCAAATCACCTCCCTTCTAGCTCCTTTCCCCCATTGTTTGGATAGGCAGAAAGAATATTTAACCCATTACAATATCAGTGCCACTCAAACTTACAGGTATGTGTCAGATTTGGTGCTGGACTCAGATGAGCCATTTGTAGGCATAGATTAGAGGACAACTGCATAACGTGGCTACTGACCAAAGCACCATTCCTTTTCTTCCTCTCTGTAACAAGTAGTGATCCAGAATGCAGAATAAGTTTTAATAATAATTGGTGGGAGTTTTGCTACCTTCAAAAATGACAGCCAATGAAGCATAATAGAGTTAGGAGGGTTCACCATGCAGTGATGTCACATTGCATATTATGTGTTAGGGGATTGTGGGGGAAGGCGGGACAAAATTGGAAGAAATGCAAGACTGTTAGATTTGCCAACAGCCATGTTAATATTATAATGGCTGGGTTTGCACTCATGAATTCTGGCATGTTCAAAATAAGGCAGTATGTTGGTACTCTTTATAACATTCCTCCCCTTGCCTGCAGGAGTGGCTAGACAAACCATGGGTCATTGAACCCTGTAGACTGAAAGAGCAGTCTGGAATGCTCTCTCTCTCACACACACACACACACACACTTGAACAAGCAAACAAATAAATCAAGAACAAAACTGTGAGTTATTTCTCTGTCTCATCAAGTCAAGCCTGTCAGATTGCCTGTCTGCCTTGTCACAATAAATAAATTATGAATGGAAAGTCCTTAGTGTGTGTAGGGGAGGTAATCGGAGAGAATGCCTCGGCGTGCTGCCTCATTACCCATAATTCCTGAGCATTTTTGTCTACTGTGATGTCTGAATTCACCTAATGCCTAGTTCTGCCTTAAAATAGCATATAGATTGTGTAGAGGAAAGGCAGAGAACCAGTGCAGTGTAGAGGTTTGAGCACTGGACTATGACCCTGAAGATCAGGGTTCAAATCCCCACTTAGCCATGGAAACCCACTGGGTGACGTTGGATTCATCACACACTCTCAGCCCAGAAAACACTGTGATAGGTTTGCCTTAGGGTCGCCGTAAGTCGGAAGTGACTTGAAGGCACACAACAAACAACAACAAAGGAAAGATATATTGTTACCAGAATTTGATCCCCTCTGGTCACAAATTGTTCAACATTGAGAAGAGTAGGATGTGTATGTGGGCCTCCAACAATTATTTGACTATAACTCCAGCCAAAGCCCATATAGTCAACAGTGAGGGCTTATAGGAGCAGTAATCCAGTCACACCCAAAGGACTGCATGTTCCCTATCCCTGGTGTACAGTAATGAACAGCTTTCATTAACACTTACCAGAATGAGAACCAATCAGCCTTTCCTTTGGTTCGACCCATTTCAAATCCCAATCACTATTTGAGCAATGTACATAAGCAGCAGGACGCATACACTGTAGTAACTCCCTCTTCCATCTTGCATTGGTAATGGTGGAAAGGGAACCACGGGGTGAAATTCAGAGTGATTCTTTATGTCTGTGCTGGCTCTTGATAGCCCATGGTTATAATCCAAGTTATTAATTTGGATATATAAATTTCTGAATGGTCTGGGACTCTGTAGAACAGTCAAATATTGTGCAGCTTGTGGGACATATGCAATACTTCAAGAGTCTTGTTTGGTCCTTGTTCTTCCTGGACCCCCATAAAATCCCTGAGATCTTTTTTTTTAATTAAAAGAATAGCAGGAAAAATGTAGTTTTGGAATGGAGCATTGTCCCAGTGGGTGTGGCTTAGCATTTCAGCACTGCTTTGATGCCGTCCCCGTCCCATTCATTAAAACAGCAGGAAATCACCTCCCTGCCACAAAAAAAAAAAAAAAAAGTTGAAAATGAATTCTCGCTCTGGACAGTGGAGGGTCAGGAGAATCTGAAAACTGTTCTCTGACCTCTGCTGTAGAGGTTACCTCATTTCCTATATCCATTTGTGATCTCTGGTATTGCCTTTTCTTAATAATTGTGGATATACAACACACTGAAATATAAACAAGCATTCTTGACAGTTCCACCATAGAAGCTGAACTTCATTCTTCAGAGGCTTCTGAAACCTAAGCTTGAACATCAACTAAGTGCAATGTTAAGACCTGCTTGGTATAGCTACTTGATTTGCGTTTAGCATCTTCCATGTCACAACTTTAATACAGTATTTCCTATTTTTAAATGTGGAGGGTATTACCTAGAAGGAGCCAACAACCTCCGGAAGCAAATACAGGTGTATCTACAGAGAAGTTTTCTTGTACAAGCTTGGTCAACTTAAGCCTAAATCCTTTGTTAGTCCTGACTAGAGTAGCACTGTTAAATCAATAGGATTTACCTGTGTAAAACTGGTTTGGTGGGTCTACTCTAATGAGGACTAAACAATAGGATTCCAACCATAAAGTTCAATTCTCAGTTGCAAAATGGAGTACAGTCTACTCTAGGCCAGCTAAAGGTGTGATGAATCCAAACCCCTCCTGACTTGTGGGGTTCTGAAAATTACTGAGGACTACCCTTGCCTTGGCTTAACTTTGTGCTTCCATTGTAGCCATGCCTAGGGCCAATGGGGCAAAAGCAGGAGCGGGGGGGGGCTAGGATCCAACTATGTTACATATATAAAGTCAAAGGCTTTCACAGCCGGAATCCATAGGTTGTTGTAGGTTTTCCAGGCTGTGAGGCTGTGTTCTATTAGTATTTTCTCCTGACAGATGCAGGTGAAACTTCAGGAGAAAATACTCCTCAAAGCCCGGAAAACCCACAACAACTTACATTGCATATGTTTTTATCTTTAGAGCAATGCAACCTCAAATCCTGTGGTTTTTTGCTCCAAATGAGAGCAGGAAGAACAGCCACCAGCTTCACTCACACCAGATTGACTCCCATACATTTTATAGGCAGCAGAATGGCCTCAACCTGTGTACCAAATGTTGCAAGGGTCTATGTGTTGCAAGTGTGGCTGGTACCTGCTCTTTCTCCTTCCTACTCTCAGGTCTACAGGCACAGACAAATGAGGTAATGAGACCAACCTAAAGGAAGCCTGTCTCAAGAGAAAGGCCTCTGACAAGAGTTCCAGGCTCCCAAAGAATCTCTTATTTTGTGAGAGCCTGGATGTCTTGTGAGAAGCTGTTCTTTCATGACACTCGAGGTGAGTTATATATATGCCTGCCTGAGATGTATTGGCCGGTCTTGAACTGGCCAGTCAACAGAGAGGGTTGTTCCATATTGCTTTTGGAAAAAGAAAAAAGTCGACCTAGCTGGGGACCCTGAAATGCTTAATTTTCACTGGGACCTCTACTCACTCCCAGTGGCCCTGCCCTGTCCAAAGACTGGAGGAGCTTTAGATCTGGTACATCTCAGCACCTCTCCTGCCGTGTCCTACTGCCAACTCTTTTAGAGCTCTTTTGCTGGCAGGTTTAGGTAGCAGAGCAGTTCTGCTGACAAAGTTGTCTGTTGGCAGATCTCTGCAATCAGCAGACCAATGTGCATTCTGCCAACTGATGAACAAGGTTCAGATGAAATTTATCCTTAATCCTAACAGTCTACAACTGCCACATCTTTGAGTTAAGACCGCACTGGTAAATAGATACTGGAGAACACCTTTCTATGGCTCATGCTTTTCTAAACTTTACACTGTCCCTATTATTTCCTCTGGAGAAACTCAAGGATACTTTCTGTGATTCATGATTTCCTACACTTTACACTGCTCCTGTTCTTTTCACTACAGGATATCACGGGTGATTGTATCATGAACAAAAATATGATGCCTGTATTCTTGGTCACAAATAACAAATTGCTGAGCCAGTAATATTGTTGGTAATATTACTGATGAACACATTCTTAACAAATACAATTGGAGGACACTTTACCTACTAATGCTGTTCAGATTAAATCGCCAATATAATCCTTGCTTCCTCCCTCCAGGTTATTTATGGTTCCACCCTCAGATATATTTTATGTACTTCTATGCTTTGTACGTCTATGCTTCTGTACTTTCCCAATACAACACATCTGTGCAAAAGAATGGAGGTAATAATTTTGCTCTGCATGCATGCAGTTTCATCTGTGACCTGGAAGTGGACATTTATGTTAGGGCAGACCAGAAGAGACTGTTGTTTTTGCAGGAAATGGTTAAACCTCAAGAAGAAAGGAGAAAACCAAAAATGCAATTTAACACCCAATTTCAAGCTCATTATCTTTCATTGTCTATTAACTTGGCAATGGTTCAGAAGGTAGCTCATAATAGTTTAAAATGCTGACTGAACACTTCCAGTGCTCAACATTACTTCTTGAGTCAATACTATTCCATAGCTATACATGGAGCCTTCAAAGAGAAAAACAATCCTTAAATTTTTACCTTGACGTTCACTTTTTCTTCAGATGCAATTAAATAGTCTTTTCCTTTTTTCTTTTAAACCCAGTTTGCCTTTTTTGCAGCTCTGGAATTGTGGTGTTTGCATGCATGGAATGCTAGGCAGGGATATGAAGTAGCACAGACAGGGCAAACATTGATATTAAAGAGTAGGATTTCAGAACTGTAGCACCAGGAGATGAGATGTGCACTGGACGAGTCCTGCAAAGTAAAATGCTTCATTTGCTACAAGTGTCTGTCCTTTGGCGAACATACTTCTTCCTGAATTATTTATAGGTAGACTTACTGCCACAGACACAGAGTAGTTCATCACATCTCTTTGGGCACCACGTTAATAACTCCTGCTGAATGCAAGTTTTAATTGTATAGTAACAACAGTGAATGCCACTGGATTAGGGGAAAGGAATAGTGTCAAAGGGAGTCAACTTTAACTCCTTGTTTGAAACCTTCATTAGGAAAGAAATGAACTCTGTTAATTTGGGATTGCATTGTAGAAAAGGCATAGATCTATTCAGGTGTTTTCTCTGCACTGTTCTGGGGCCTTATTCACAGAGAGTCCAGTTCCTAATTTCCTCTTCTTTGTTGCTCTTTACTGGCTGGCATCCTGAAGTTAATATGCATGCATGAGTTTCCCCCACATGTGCATATGTCCTTTTGGGGGGGCACTGTGGGACTTGATATTCCATTCTTCTCTCTGTAGGGCCCCATTCCCCCCTACACACACACTTATTGAACAACCTCTGGACATCCCCCCATGACCATTCCCTGCTCCATGAGGAGCAGGCAAGATTGCAGAAGTACCTTCCAATAGTGAGATGTGAAATGATGGCACAGAATCATAGAATAATACAGTTGGAAGAGACAACAGGGGCCATCTAGTCCAACCCCTTGCCATGCAGGAACACACATAAAAGTCCTCTCAACAGATGGCCATCCAACTTCTGTTTAAAAACCTCCGAAGAAGGAGACTCCATTACACTTCAAGGGAGCATATTCCACTGCTGAACAGCTCTGACAGTCAAGTGGAATCTCTTTTCTTATAGTTCTAGTCCTTGTCCTAGTCTGTGGAGCAATGGAAAGCAAGCCTATTCCCTCATTGATATGACATCCTTTCAAATATTTTAACATGGCTGTCATGTCCCCTCTTAACTTTCTCTTCAGCAGACTAAACATACCTAGTTCCCTAAACCACTCCTCATAGGGGACTTTTCACCATTTTGGTTGCCTTCCTCTGGACACGTTCTAGCTTGTCAATATCTTTCAAATGAGGTGCTAAGAACTGGACACAGTATTCCAGATGAGGTCTGAGTAGTACCATTACTTTCCTTGATCTAGACACCATGCTCCTATTCATGCAACCAAGAATCGCATTGTCTTTCTTGGCTGTTGCATTACACTGCTGACTCATGTTCAGCTTGTGGTCCACTAAGATTCCTAGATCATTTCCACATGTACTGTTGTCCAGCCAGGTGCCTCCCATCCTATATTTCTGCATTTCATTTTTTCTGCCTAGGTACAGGACCTTACATTGAAATTCTGTTGAAATTCATTTTGTTAGCTTTGGCTCAGCTCTCCAATATGTTAACGTCATTTTGAATTTTGATCCTGTCCTCTGGGGTACTAGCAATATCTCCCAGTTTGGTATCGTCTGCAAATTTCCTGATTTCCTGAACCTGGAACTCTCAGTCTTATTAAGAAAGTTGAAACCTGTCACTGTCCCTCAGCTTAAGCTACCTCATATGGTTGTTATCTACCACTTTGAAACAGAAGGATGGTGTGAATATGTGATTTTTGAAAAAGGAGAAGATTTCCTGTCCCAAAGGCTTCTTAGTCAAATTTACAACTTCTCTTTCCAATCACGGTTCCAATCATACTTATATGGTTTTTTTTAAATTGTTGTTGCTGAGAGAACATTTTTGTTGACAACAGTGTATAAGGAATTTAATATTCTTGGTTGCTTTTCAGGTTTTGTGTTTTGTCCTATCATCAGCAATACCAAAGTGAGCAAAACTACCCCAAATCTACCTCCATCCCTCATATACCTCTAACCTTTTCTTCACTCTGTCCCCTTGAGGTCTGACAACTCTTCCCAGCCCATAGTTTTTGTTTTTCATTGCTTGTAAGCCACCTTGGGTTATGTACTAGGAGATAGGCGGCATATAAATTAATTAAACAAATAATAATAATAATAATAATAATAATAATAATAATAATAATATTTATTTCTATCCTGCCTCTCCACATGGATCAAGGCAACGAACAACATGAAATACATTAATACATTAAAAGACATTAAAAACTTACTCAATCCTCCCCACCCACCAACCCACCTAAACCAACCCCTTAAAACACACAACAATTAACAGTCCATCAATTAACTGTTAACAAAACAGCAAGACAATTGATGGGAGGCAATGGAAATGCTAGTCTTGGAACGCCTGTTGGAACAGATCAGTCTTGACTGCTTTTTTAAAGCAGCCAGGACTGGTAATATGCCGGGTCTCCTCCGGTAGGCCATTCCATAACTTGGGAGCGATAGAAGAAAAGGTCCTCTGGGTAACCGCATCCAACCTGGTTCTGGCTAGCTGCAGTAAATTCCTCCCAGAGGACCTTAATGTGCGGGGCAGATTATGTGGGAGAAGGTGATCCCGCAGGTAGGCTGGCCCCAAGCCATGAAGGGCTTTACCTTGTACTGTGCCTGGAAACTAATAGGCAGCCAATGAAGAGACTTTAAAATTGGTGTTATATGGTCAGTTTTAGGTCTACTGGTGACCAACCTGGCTGCCATATTCTGAACTAATTGAAGTTTCCGGACTAAGCACATGGGTAGCCCTATGTAGAGCGCATTGCAGAAGTCGAGCCGTGAAGTTACCAGCAGATGCACCACTGTTTTTAGGTGTTCCAGCTCCAGAAAAGGGCGCAGCTAGCATATCAGCTGAAGCTGATAACAGGCACTCCTGGCTGCCGCATCTATTTGAGTTGTCATCTGAAGTGGCGAGTCTAGGAGCACCCCCAAGCTGCGAACACAGTCTTTCGGGGGAAGTGTGACCCCATCTAGGACTGGTTGACAGACTTCCATGTCAGGGCTAGGGCCCCTAACAGCGAGTACCTCCATCTTATCTGGATTCAGCTTCAGTCTGTTTTTCCTCATCTAGTCCATTACTGCTTCAAGACATTCGTTCAGAGGTGAGATGCCACCCTTAGTTGATGCTATTATCCAAAGCATGGAGAGATATATCTGGGTGTCATCAGTGTACTGACAGCACCTTGCTCCATGTCTTCTGATGATCTCTCCCAGCAGTTTCATGTAGATGTTAAATAACATTGGGGACAAGACCTGAGGGATGCCAGATTTAAGCTCCCTTTTCGAGGAGCAGCTGTCCCCAAGCATCACCATCTGGTATCTACCTGAGAGATAGGACCGGAACCACTTAAGTGTAGTGCCCCCGATTCCTAACCTTCTCAGGCGTTCCAGAAGGATACCATGGTTTATGGTATTGAAAGCCTCTGAGAGGTCCAGGAGTACCAGCAGGGTCACACTTCCCCTGTCAATATCTAGGTGAAGATCATCCACTAAGGCGACCATGGCAGTCTCAACTCCATATCCTGCCCTGAAGCCAGTTTGAAATGGGTCTAGATAATCTGTTTCATCCAACATAGCTTGGAGCTGAAGACCAACAGGCCTCTCGATCACCTTGCTTAAAAATGGGAGATGAGAGACTGGTCTATAATTATTCATATCCAGGGGGTCTATGGAGGGCTTTTTTAGAAGCGGCTGTATAATTGCTTCTTTTAAACAAGCTGGAAAATTGCCCTCCCTAAGGGATGCATTAATAATATATCTTAAATGGGTCTTAATTGCAACTCCTCCCTTGGACGACCAGCCATGAAGGGCAGGGATCAAGAAGGCAAGCTTGTCTACGTCCTCGGTACTCACTGACTGAAACTGATCCAGTATAATCCTGTTCACGGAATCGCTGGACACTCCACTCGTAACCTCTGCAGTAACACCGACATTCAAATCAGCTCTTATCTGAGAGATTTTATCTGCGAAATGATTATTCAAAGCATCACAGCAAGCTGCGCTAGGTTCTAACAGTGAGTTTGGGGGAGTGGGTATCTGAGTCAGATCCTTTACCACCCTGAACAGCTCTCCTGGACGGGAAGTCGCAGACGCAATATGCGCAGAGAGGAAAGTCTTCTTCGCCGCATCTATGCCACTCCATAGGAATAAAGGAATTCTCTATAGCATGTCCTGTCAGATAAGAGTCCAGATTTCCGCCAGTTGAGCTCTAGTCGTTGTCCAACCTGCTTCATATTCCTGAGTTCTACTGTATACCAAGGATTACGGTTTGAAGCAGGCCGGAAAGGACGCTTGGGAGCAATTGTGTCGATAGCCCTAGTGAGATCACAATTCCAGGTATTAACTAGGGCTTCAACAGGATCACTGGCGATACCAACCATAAAACTCTCCAAGGCTTTCTGGAATCCAATAGGTTCCATTAACCTTCGAGGGCGGACCATTCTAATAGGTCCACCACCCCTGAAGGGGTGGATAGCAGCCATAAGTCTGACCCTGACCAGGAAGTGATCCGTCCAGGACAATGTGGTAGCATTTATTATCTCCACCCACGGTTGCGCCTGTTCCGTACTGAAGACCGCATCGAGGGTATGACCTGCACAATGTGTTGGCCCAGAGACTAATTTGGATAGGCCCATGTTTGTCATAGACGCCATGAACTCCCGAGCTGCACCTGTCATACCAGTCTCAAATGGGATATTGAATAAAATAATATGTCTGCCATAGCCTTTCCTATCAGCTTTTCCCCACACTAAGCATCTTCAAATAGCCAACATCCTGAGGTTTGCACTTTGGCAGGCTCATAGGTCTGCCTTCAGGTATTTTGTTCATTTTCTAACCCTGTTTTGAATTATAAGTGAAAACCAGAGAAGGGAATTTTGTCAGTTAAGCCACATTACAGTGTATCCCTTACTATCAATTTAGCTAAATCAGTTGATCACCCTGTAGCTGAAGCATAGCTTATTTCTTCTGAACCTTTCAGAATCTTTTATCACTTCAATTTGTTAGTTGCAGTTAGAAATGGAGTGATGTTCTGGTAAACAAAACATCATAGTAGAAAAGTAAGCAAGAATCTTTCATACTGTATATACTTTGGTCTCCAGAAAAAAAAAAAGACTGATCTTCCTTCTTTCTTCTGTTAAAAAAAGCAAAATGACAAAGCAGGTTGTTTAAAATATGATATTTTTGTTACCTTCCCCCTGCTTTTGCTGCAAGCTTATTTAATAATATAATCTAAAACAGTCAAATGCATTGCTGCCTTAGTTTGTCAATTATATGCAGTCCCCGTGCCAAGTTATAAAGTTAGAGGCAAAAGGGAGACAGAATTATGCTTGCTACAAAAAGGCAATCAACTTAAGCAATAAGGCACAAGAGCGTGTGTTGTGGGTAAGCCTTAGGTGCATTGTTCGTTACAAAGTGAAGCCAAGTATTACTAAACGTTGATGTCTATCAGAACACAGAGCTCCAAGCGTATTGCATGGTTTAGCAGTAGTAAAATCTAAGAACACCCTTTCCCCCTAAAAGCACACATGTTAATAACCTTTGCTCTCTAAATCTAACAAAAATAGGTAAAACTATGCTTTTTATTGAGTTCATTCCAGCTAGAAAAAGACTGTGGAAACTTTTTTCCTGCAAACGCACGTGGCCAGAAGTCAGGCACAATTTGAGTGACTCGTTGGGTGACTCAAAATCTTTGTAGCTTCTCTCTAAAACAAGCAGAATAAAAATCCTTTTTACTCCTTTTGTAAATTTTATTACTTGTAACAGTTTTATTGTTTGGATGGGTGGGTGGCTCTGTAGAAAAACAGAGAGAATTAATTTAGGATATCACTATCATAGGATGTCACCAAATCATAGGTTAAATGTAAAGACAGCACAAAAGCCATGATCTTTAGTGTTAAATGAAATTTCTAAATTGCTGTACCCATCATAAAAATTAAAATTAGATTCTTTGTGCATTTGGACACATTGGTGACTTATCACCTGGTCAGAGTCCAAACAATATTCCTGAGCAGGCTATGGGAAATTCAACTATAAAGTCAATCTCCCAATTAATTCACATAAAGTCCAAGTTCATTTCAAGTGGAATAAATTATTCAAATTAAATAAATGCTGGTTATTTGATCTAATAGATCAGTCATTATCATATCTTCCCTTAATCATGCATTTTGGTTAATCAGAGCACCCATGTTAAGATCCAAATTTAAGCTACTGCTTTGTCGGTTATTTCTTGAAATTTAGCATCAGAGTTACCTGGGACATTTTTCACGGATTGAATAAACTCATTTAGCACATTTAACAACTTCCAAACCACGTAACGTCTGATCTTCAGTCACAACATGCCTGCTTAGCTAGAGCAGGCATAGGGAACATGTGGCCATCCAGATGTTGATCCTTCACCACTGGCTTGTTGGCTAGAGCTGATGGAGGTTACCATCCAATATCATCCATAGGGTCTCACATTCCCTATCGCAGACCTGGAGAGTTCTCTTCTTGCTTTGAGTTCAGCAATTTAGCATCAGCAGTCATGGATACCTCCCAGACAAAAATGTCCTCATTTTGGTGCAGCATTTCAGCAAGCCAATCTGGCAAACTTACTGTGTCTTCTGTTTCAAATGATTATGGTTCTAGTATATCTAGGTTTTGTTTGTTATTGTATTGCCTTCCTCTGTGTCCTGCATCAGTCCTTTATATCCTCCTTGATCCTCCCATCATCTTTATTCATTCAAGTATTGCGCTCTCTCCTAAAATTTCCTTTTAGTTTTTAGAGATGCGTGCTGACAAAAGCCATTTTAAAGCAATTTTAAAGAAGAGCAATTCATCCACTAGGAAATAATGAGACAAGATTACCAAGCTGGATATTTAAAGGGTCTCTTTATTAACCATTTAAGGCTTGAATTTTGAACATGGAAGTTCTGGATGTGACAGGGAATCCCAACCTAACTTCCTTCTCAAATTCTGAGTGCCAGACAGTATTTTGGCTTGGCATCCACCCATCTCTCCATCTCTCCATCCATCTATCCAGAAGGCAAACCTTCCTAGGGAGCCTCCTCACCAACTAGGTCGTACAATGAAAAACATGCTCCAAGCAGGCCCCAAGGATAAACTCCCTTCCAATGCTCTAGGCATTATGACCCACAGGAGAAAGTCTGGAGATGTTCCTTCACCAAGTTGGTGCCTATGCATGTTCTCCATCATTGTTCCTTCAACCCTCAGCCCACCAGCAAGTTACTGCCTATTTACAAGCCACACCTCATACCTGTTGTCTCTATTCTATACAGAAACAGTGCAGAGTATGTCCAAAAAAAAAAAAATTGGAAGGAAGAGAAAAAAGTCTTATCTGGCCACTGCTTGAAGGGTGAGACAGTGGACTGAGGAATGATGAAGAGGGAGAGTATGAAATAGACCAGGCTTTAAAAACCTGTAGGCTCCACCTCAACTTTTCAGTGCCTTGTGTACACCAGGACTTCCACTGTTATTTCCATCCACTGGTCTCATTCTCAGGGGTAAACAAAAGCATCCCCTTCTCACAATCTAAAACAATTTAAACCTGTCTAAAGCAATGAAAACTATTTTAAACAATTTGAACAGTTTACACATATTCAAACCAAGATCTTTAGACCCCAAAGGTTTTGATAAAGAGCCAGGTTCTAGCCTGGCACCAAAGTGAAGTCAAAGCCCATGACAGTCAAGCCTCCAAGCATTCTACCATTGGAGACCCACGGCAGAGGAGTCCCTTCTTTCCATGTAGGGCGTCTCTCCCACTGCTGGGACAGATTTAAGGCAAGTTTATATAGGGTGAGACATTCCTCCAGGTATTGAGGTCCCAAGGTTTTAAATATCATCACCATTGCCTTTAATTGAGACCAGAACCATGTTGGTAACCAGTGCCATTCCTTTTATAGCTAATGTCATGGGGTTTTTGTCAAGTGTTCTAGTCTTCAGTGTAACTGTTACATACTGCAGTAGCTGCAACCCCTGTCTCATCTTCAGGGGGCAACCTCACACTATTTGGGAAGTTACCAGCACATAAACTACTGTAGCCAGGTTCTTCTAGGAAAGGCCATAGCTGGTAAGTGAGTCAAAGCTGGTCCCAGGCAATCTGAGCCACGATACCCACCCCAAATTATTCTAGCAACCTATGGTAGTAGTATCTCAAAATCTAGCCTGGAGAAACATTTATTGAAGGAAAGCAATCAAATGTTCAGAGCACCCCCATCCAAAGGACAGAATGCAAGAAAGACCAAAATCTTCAATGTAAAGGAGGGGCAGGGATGAATCTGCTACTGCTGTGTGTGAAAGGGAAATTGTCCTCAAACGAGGGGAAATGGTGTTCAAATGAGGTATTTGCTTCTTTCATCAGAATGCTACTTTGATTTGATTGTTCCACCTTCGTACTGGGAATTCTGAAAATGAAATGTATGGAATTGGACTTGCTGTGTGTGTCGCGCGCGCGCGCATGCACAGTCTGGGGATTGCTTTTCACCAGGTCATTCTTAATTCTCTTGTGGCATTCTTTTTTTAGCCCAGAGGGAGCAGTGACAAGGAATGTTTGTTGGAGCACTTGGAGGTGCAACAGGGAGAAAAATGGCCATACTAAGCAGCAAAATCTTCAGTGTCAAAAAGCAAGGGCATTGAACTTTCAGTTACAAAACTAGACTGGGAATACAAGCTTTCAGCATTCTTTAGGGAGGGAATTAAAACTGGCTGATGAGTTAGAAATGTTTGAGAAAGGGCATCAGAGCACATAGGGGAATAGGGTAAGAGCTGAATCTGTTGAGCCCATGGAATGTGGCAGGAAGGGGAGAAAGGAATAAAATATTTAAAAACAACAACAACAAAGGATAATAATTTAATTTTACAAAAGAGACATTAACGGGAGATTGCAAAAGGCACCAACGACCTCTTTCCTACTGCTTAATTCAGTCAATTTGCAAGAAAGTATGCTTCCCCCCTTCTTCCTTCCTCAAAGAAGGATGGCTTTCTTGCCTGATGTTTCCTCCCCAAAACAGGAGTACTCAGTTGTGTAACAGAATAGGCAGTTAGAGGTCACAAGTAAGCCCTCTCCATATAGAATCAACATTTCACCTCTGGTCATACTTAAGCTATTATTTGTCACAGAGAACAGGGAGAGATTATCAAGGTAATATTCCACTTCCCATTCTTTCTTCTCTGTCTTGACACTGTGAATTTTCACTGCCCTGTCATTCAGTGTTTGCTGCTGCTTCCTAGATTTTTGTATAGTCTGCCTCACTCACCTCCCAGGATGATGACTTTCATTGGTGTTCAGCTGGCCCCAGAAATGGGACATGATTGAGCATTGCTGTTTTTAAAAGAGAAAGAGAGGTGCCAGTGGTTCCACACTAGGAAGACTGCTAAAATTGTTCTTTTTTTCTTTTTCTTTCTTTTTAAAGATTGTTTTTAAAAAGGAGAAAGTTTTATTTACTGTATGTTTTTCATGCTGTCTTTCCATTCTCTCCCCATTATATTATGAAAAAGAATGACAGAGTTACAATCTAAATGCACCCAAAAGCAAAAAGGCACAAAAATTATGACAGCAGCATAAAGGAGTAAAAGTAGATCTTAAAAGCTTGAGGAAGTAAAAGAGTTTTTGCCTGGTGCTTGAAGGTCACTGACAGAGATGCCAAGCAAACCTCTCTGGAGGGAGCATTCTGTTACTAAGGTGCCATTGTTACCCTGTGTTTTGGGGGTCCCGGGAGGGGCGCCCAGATTGTCAAATAAAATACCGAATTGGAGATCATTAGCTGGAGCTCTGTTTTGGCTAGCAAGAGGCAGGGTAACTTCGCAAGGATCTTGAAACCCAATGTCTACGGCTTCAGGTCAGGGAATAGGCACACAAGTTTCAAAGTAACCAAAAATAACAGTTTTATTGAAAAACAACAGAAAATAAATAACACACATGAACTAACTAACTAGGAAAGAGAAGCGGAGAGCGTAAGGGAAGGTAATATGACACCTGGTTTTGTTGTCCTGGAGAAATGGAGAGATGGGGTTCAGAAGAAGAAGGCTCAGCGTGCCTGACTGAGGGGAGTTTCCTTAGAAGGCCAGCAGCAGGGCAGGATAGCAATCCAAGGTAGTCCGAAGACTGCTTGAAAGTGAGGGGTTTTTATAGAGGAGTTTGTAGCTCTCGGCTATGGCAAACCAGGTAAGAACAAAAGGAGTTTTGGCGCTGGACAAAGGATTTGAAAAAGTCCAATTTAACATGATGAGCTTAACGCTTGATGACAATAGTAGCCAATATGTAAATGACTTGTTTACCGGTCTGGCTCTGTGAAATGTGCACGTGGAAAGTTCCCTGAAGCTGGGAGCAAAGCTTAAGTTGCTGGCCTAAAAAGAGACTGAAATGTGAGAGCAATTAGCGGCCACACTCATGTCCGTGCTTGTTCAGAGAACTTACAAACACATGGAGTGAGGTGACTGAGAGCTGGTCCGACTAAGGCTGAATTAGATGATATCAAAGTGATATCTGGGAGCCCCCACCCGGGGAGCCATACCCGAGATTACACCATTACTGAGAAAAAGCCTTCTGTCCATTAGAGTCACCTGCCTCAGATGTAGGAAGTCCTTCACTGAAGATCTTGTAAGAGGGAGGTGGGTAAAGTGTGGCCTTCAGGTGCCATGTGGCCCCAAACCTCTTTTGGTTCCTAACAAAGCCCCTCCCCGACACATTCAGTGAGGAGCCAAAAATAGCCCCCCCAGGGCCTTGGGCCTCTCCTAAGGGCCTCTCTGCGGATCACTCCATTGTGGGAAGTAACTCCCTGAACATGGGGCATGGCATTCTTTTGCTTGGGTGCACTGGTATGATAGCTCCCCTCTCTGAGTAAGTTCCCCAGTTCCACTCCTATCACTCCTGTTACCCACTTTGCCCTTCTAATTTAAAACCCTTATCTGGCTCTGGTTCTCAGACCTCAAGATGACATCTAGGCTGGGTAAATAGATTTTTTTTTGATGGGTTCAATTTGGTAATTCCTGTAATAAATGAGAAATAAAATATATCCTTAAATAAATCTATGAATTAAAAAATATGAATAAAATTTAAAATAAAACATGGAGGTAAACAACAAAACAGAGAAGGATTGTTGTATTAGGAAGTCAGTTAAACATCTAGTGTTATGTCAACACCATACAAAATACAATTGGCTTTTCCAGACTACAACAAAGAAGGAAGAGCTCTTGCAACAGATAACATTATTTATCACCAGTTCATATCTGTTGATGCTGCTTTTCATCCACTTGAAGCCTACAGTTATTGTAGAAACTGGCAGGGAAAGTGGAGGATGAAAGCTGTATTATGTGATTGGCAACCGTACAAGTCCTTTGGTAGTTTCTTTTTTTTTTTCCCTCCAATACAGCGTGGATTTTTTTTAAAGTACCTGGGGGAAAATAAGATGATGTTGCTGGTGCTAGGAATTGCCACTGAATTCTCTGGGACAACAGAAATGTCATCTGCATGTATATATGTGTATATATATACACATGTAGAGAGAGAGAGGGAGAGGGAGAGGAGAGAACTACAGCAGCAAATATATCAGTCAACAACAAAATTTACACTGTGTGGATATCTCCAATGTAACACTACAGTTGAAGCTGAGTAACACTTTTCCCTGAATTATTTCCACACACTCAACTCCCATTAAACCAAAGTCCCTGTTGTGATCGTATACTTTTCCCAGCTCTAGCCATTTTTGTTTTCCTCACTGGCCCTTAAATCTCAAGATTTAATCCCTTCCTCTTTGTCCCCTTATGCCTCTATTTCTAACTGCCCTTCTTTGACTGTTTATCAGACAAACTTCTGGTTTTGTAATTTTCTTTTTTTCCCATAGTCCTTCCATCAGCCACGTAGCTTGGGGTTTGGGTACAGGAGGGCAAGGCAAGCGGAGTGGAGGGGCAGGGGCGTGACCACGTCATGCGGGGCATGGCCATGTCGCACAGGGGCATGGCCATGTCATGTGGGGCACGCCCCAAAAAATTGCTGCCCAGGGCAGACCGCTCTCATCGCCCCCCCCCCGGTACGCCTCTTCCTCTCATAGCATTCCAGAGGCTGTGACTAGCTGGCTCCACAGAGGCTAAGAATTAAACTGTTCTTCACATCTAGATGAAGAGAGAAGGGCCTGATTTCAACCAGAGGGCAGGGATCACTGCTTGCTTCTTACTGACATAGCAACAGGTCTTAGCCAAACTGAACTAGTCTATGGAGCAAACAAACAATGGAGCAAGCAAAGTGTCCTGAGTGTGTTTCGTTACACTGAGGTGGGTAGCTTGGGAGTTTGGAGCAGTGGAACAATCATTACTCCCACAGTTGGGTAAGCTGGAAAAGTGTGTTTAACCCAAGAAGCGTTAGCCCTTTCTGCAACTTAGAATGGAGGGCTGGATGGGGGATCAGTCCTGCAGTTTTGCTGCACTTTGGAGGATGTTTGGGACATGGCACAAAGTATGACATACCTGTAGGGATACATTCTTGGCCAGTCCCCAACTCTAAGAGTGATAGGAGGACTGGGGCTTCTCCTTTTCATGTAGTACTTTCTGGATGTCTCAGATGTCTCTGGAGTGCGTAGCGATTATGTGAGTGAGCCTCAGTCCCTACAGTTTTTCCTAAGATACTGGTAGAAGTGGGGGAATTACCTTTTTGGACTACAGCTCACGGCATGACCAGTGACTGTGTTGTCTGTGTCATTCTGGGAGTTGTAGTCAATGCAAGTTTTTTCCAAGTTTTCCATTTTCAGAAGAGAGTAAGGAATTGACTTTGCAGCTCAGACATGGGATCAGGATAAGACTTCACTTCTTGACAGAAGGCAGGTCTGACATCTACTGACCATTCTCTTTACTTCCTCTTGTTCTCTGTGGTAACACAGTCCAGCATTCATGAACATCAGTGTTCACAGTCCAAGCCCACAAAGTACATGTGCAAACAGCACATAAACTGAGGCAAAAACCCAAGAGCTCCACATCATTCATGCCAATGAGGCAAGCTATTACAGAGTGGGAGGGAAAATTTCCTCACTGAGAACCAAATTAACCATGAAATGGGACAATACTTATTTGCAAACATTTCTGTATTGAAACCTTTGCTTAAAAGCAGTTTGAGCCATGGCAAGAAAGAAGGAGGCAAAGGAGGGAGAGATTAACCCTTTCCCTTCCTGTATCATTTCTCCAATGTATAACCCTCCCTCCAGCTGCTTTAAGTTGGAAAGAAGGAAAGAGTCAGGTACCAGATGGCACATTCCCTTCTGCCAATAAATATCATGTCTTAAGAGGAGATCTGAATCGATCAAAGAAACAACACAGGAGAAATGAGGCAACCCCCTGGTGATCCTAGACCAAACTGCCATCCATCTCTTTCAACAGTTTTTAAGCCAAGAAAAAGATACTGGAGCACTGAACCATGGAGCTCCAGTATCTTGTCCTGCCTGTTCAGCCTGTAACCTATCAGTCAAAGGCCCAGGTATTACCCTAACACTGGATGACCCACAAGATTATGTCATATATACCAGTACTGCCCAGATTAGCTTATGATGACATTGCAGTGCCAAGATGAAGTCAAATCAACATGTATTCATCAGCAAAAGGTGGAACTGACTAGAGTGGCTGATTGCTAAAAGAGATGTCTGTCATGTCTTATTGAGCTGTCACGTTCCTTAACAAAATAAAATGAGGGATATTCCTAAAATTAACCAAAATAATTTGGGGAAGATTCCTAAGGTGAACCAATGAAACGAGTAACGTGGGTTGTGAACATAGCATTGCTGGTATCCTAGTTCATCTACTTAGCTGTGTCTGTGTAACTCAGGCATGGGACCGGGAGAGGAGCAAGACTGTGACGACACTTCTGCATGACACTGTTGCAGTCCCACTTCTCTCCCATCTTCAGGTGGCACGATTGCGGATTAAATCATTGATGGGTTTTACCCGTCAATGATACACAATTGCACCACCATCCAGCACTTACCTAGGTGATGAAAGCCCTGAAAGTGTGATGGCAGCACTTCCTGCCACAGCACAGCCTGGGAAAGTACCTGACTGCACTGCAGAAGGAAGTGGCGTGTCCATCGCACTTCCTTCCACAGGGAGCCGGTCCTGTGTGGAAGGGAGCACTGCCATTGCACTCCCTTCCCGGCAGAGCCACTGCCAGGATCAGCACCAGAGGACCATGCAAGAAGGTAGGGTGTGGAAAGGACCTCAGTATCATCTCTTAACTTGACCCTGCCCCACACAGCACACCTTAAGAGCCAGCTACCCGATTGAGCGAAGGTCCATTCAGCTTCTGATCAGGCACAAGAAGGATGGCATTTCCATCCCTCCTGCCAGCGAGTGAGGTTGAGATAGGGTCTTGAAACCAGGATCCTTCATCTGATGGTCACAGCCTTGCTGGCTAATGGAACAGGTGGAAACATCATCTTCTTTGTGCCACTTTTGGAAGCTGAATAGACCTCCTTCACTCAGTCTCGCTGCTGGATCTTGAAGGGGGCTGCAGTGTTATTTACATAGTTTTATACTGAGACTACATAGTTGTACTGAATATAGACCAATTGCATTTGCATCATTCTAGGTTAGAGACAGCAACTGAAATACTAAATAAAGATCCCATTTCCTTAGATTTCTTTTTTTTTTTTTAATGGAAATGACCACTCAAGATCACACAACAAATATCAGTGGCATATTGTTTTTCCTACATAGGTGTCAGACATGAACATTCACTGTGAAGGTGGAGAATGTGTTTTTCCGTGTCTCCCCCACCCCCATTTTAGCCTGCCCGTAATTATTTAACGATGCATGTTTTAAGACTGGCCAAACAAAGTTGTGCTAAGTCTCATGACAATGTCATATTTTAAAGCAAAATGTTTGCCACATGTCGTGCTGTTTACTTGAGGATTGTTTTCGCCTGTGGCTGAAAAGCCTGAAAGGCTGGGAATCTTTTGCAGAGGGAAAGAGGAGAGAAGCAAGGTAATGAAATAATCAGGCATGTTCTTAAAAGCTTTCCCTGTCTCAGGTGGAAGCTTCCTAAGAACAGCAGACCAGCCTGCCTGATGTCAGGTAAGCTGTTTGTGGCAGAAAGCCCTTGTTTACAGAAGTCATTCTAACCTGGGATTGAGTCTCTAATACCTTGATCCAATCAGAGAGCAGGATTTTCTGACCCTCGTCTTACAGCGGTATTTATACTATCCACGCAATTTCGGGATAAAAATCTCTGAAGTGGAGACAGTTGTACCTCTTTTACATTAATCAAGTGTTCGACACAGAATGTTTTGCTGCTACTTGAAAAGGCAAGGAAAGAGGAGAGAGAGAGAAAGAAGTATACTTTTCCTTGATTATTTTGTTCATGTTCCCTCTCTCTGTGTCCTTTTTTTCTTTTTGTAGGGAGATCTCTCTCAGTTTTCTTGGGCAGCGCTCCATGGTAAATTCAGGTCTCTGCTCGCAACAGAACCCGAGGAAGATTTGTGACAGATGGGGCGAAGTCACAAACTTGCAGCCTAAGGCAAAATCTGTAGAACTTTCCAGAGTGTGCCCATATTTACCTGATCAGAGAGAAAAGAAAAGCGGCAGAGGAAGCTCAGCCTGGCTGCTTGTCATAGCTGACACTGAGCCATCTGCCACAAACCTGTGGCGGCTTCAGATCTCCAATCCCTGCCACCACCCTGACTCAAATTAAATACAGATTCCGAGAGACGTTACGATGGTTACACATGTCCTCAGCATCACATGTAGGAGACTGTTCAAAAAAAAAAAATGGCCTGTTGTATAACTGCACTCATGTATCCCATATGTGGTGCCACATTGAATTTCCGGTTGAATCTGTTTTTATCCTTTGTACTGGATGACATGGTGCCTGAATTCTTTCTTTCTGCTGATGTGATGGCAGCCAAGATTGCAGCTTCAAACGGCTAGCTTCTTGACTGGCTTTCTACCTAGGTTGCCAGGTTATCGGTGGAGCCTCCCTACGTCCTCCAAGGGCCACCAGGTCTGAAAGGAGGACCAATATCCCCTGGATTTATTGGGTAGGCCTCTAGGAATTGTTCAGAGGTTAAGGGCTGCTTTTGTATCCCCCTCCTCCCTTTCTCTCCCCCCTCCTTTTTTTTCGCAAATTAATGGCTCTGTGGCACAGGGGTTTTTAAGCGAAGGTATTAATAAGGGGTCTGGCAGGTATTCCCATGATTCACAGAGCTACATTTGCATTTAATTAATCTTAAAGAAAGCTGCAAGATAAACAGCTGTAATTCAAACTAGCATGGGAAATATGCTACATGGTGCCATCTATCCGATAAAATGAAAGTCGAGACACTTGTTTTATTTCTCTCAAGGTTGAAGAACAAACAGATAGACGTCAAAATGGTGACACACACACACACACTGCTTGTTTTAATGTTACTGTCTGGTTTGTTTTAAGAAAGTGGGGGATGGAGAAGAGACTTTGTACCCAACTTATAAATACAGGCTTTTCAAGATAAATTGATTACTATTCCAACAGTCAAGCGGCTGCGTTTGTTGATGGTGTATGTTTTGAAGGTTTGAATTGTACCGTGTGTTTTTAATAAAGTACCCGCTGTAATTTTTAATTAGTGTTATCTCAGTCATGTATAAGAGTGTACATCTATCTGTATGTTTATTACTGCACACATCCTTGTATCAACAAATGCAGTTGAAGTATTGCTGGGATCTGTTTTGAAACAGTAATGAAATGTTACAACGTGCTCTAGACAGGGGGTGCTGCTGGGGCAAACAGACTCATTAAAAGAGATTGCAGTGCTAACTCCCCCTTCCCCAGTTTCTCTCCTCCCCCTGCCTGTTTGTTTGTTTGTTTGTTTGTTTGTTTGTTTGTTTTGGCCCATTTGTCTTGGATCTGGAGAGGTTCCTAACAATGAGATACCTGTCTGTCCCACAACCACCTGTCAAAGGCTTTACTTGCCATATTTCTAGCCTGCTCTGCCCCCCTTTTTTTTAAAAAAAAAGTCCTTCTCCATCAATGATCTGTGTTAGTTACAGAAAGCATCTCCTCTCCACAATTCTTATCTCTCAAGGATTGTTTAATCTTCTGCTAAAAATAAAAGTTAGAGATATCAAATATTACACTGAGAATTAAAGTGCAAACATTCCAGCGTCCCCATACAGGCTTGGTAAACTAGCCCTTTTGTTAGAGAACTTGATGAACTACGAGCATACTTGGGAGACCCACAGCTACCATTCTGTTGAGGGATCAGCACAAAAGACTACTAAGAAATGATGCCCAATTTTGCCATTGTGAGGCCCAACTTGAAATAAAAATGCTCTTCTTTCTTTTTTTGGGGGGGGGTCTTCTTTTATAAAACCAATTCATAATAATCTTGTCGCATTCTAGCATTTTAAAAACCTAGCTTATATTTACAGTGGAATGAGGTGGTAGAACAATGTATAGATACAATTTTAAATGATTTGGGCTGCTTTAAAAAAATCACAACTCCTTGCAAATGAAATCCATCGCATCAAAAAGGATCTAGAAACGTAGGAAGCTGCCTTGTTAAGAGCCAGACCTTTGGTCCCTCTGACTCTATACTGTCCGCACTGACAGGCAGAGGCTTTAAAAGAGTATCTTTTCCCAGCCTTATTGGAGATTTTATCCATTCGTGCATTAAATTAATTTGTATCCCACCTTTTCTCCCAAATGTTGTAAGCAAGGCTGCTTACAACAAAACAGCACAAAATATGTAAAATATGCAAGTCACAAAGGTAGAAAAAGAAAATGACCTAGCAATACTACTCAGAGGAAAATGCAGCACTCAAACAGTTAAAAATCCCTTCTATGGCAAGAAGGCTTCAGATGACAAAGCCTGTATTTTGCCTTTGCTGTCTGCTGGTGGAGAGAAAAGGGAAGAGGCGGTGCTCGAATCTCCTTTGATAGTGAATTCTAGGTGAATGAATCTGGGACTGACTTTTAAGCAAAATATAATCTTCAGGAATCATGGACGCTTTTGCACCACACAATTATAGCACTCTTCTTCCACTTTGAGATGGCTGCATTCTGTGGAACCATGGGGGTTGCACTTTAGGGAGATACTTCAGCCTGGACAGCCAGCATAAGCACCAGGACTTTGGAAGTGCACGTTTCAAATCTCCATTTAGCAATAGGGACCCACTGGTTGACCTTGGGCAAATTATCCCTCAGCCTCAGAGGAAGGCAAAGGCAAACTCCCTCTGAACAAATCTTTTCAAGAAAATTTTGTGATAGATTCCCCTTAGGGTTGCTGGAAGTTGGAAGTGATTTGAAGACACACAACAACAACTTCAGCCAGTGTTCTCATGCCTCTGACCAAACTACAACCTCCCCAGGGTTCCATGGGATGCAGCCATGGCAGTGAAAGTGGAGTGATACAGCTATAACTGTCTAGCGTAAAGAGCCTCAGATTGTTACTTTATCTAAAATACGTGTTGTGTTGTTGCACTGTATCCTACTGTGTTGCTTTTCTATTTTCAGGGGTCTATGTAAGGAATTATTTTAAAAATGCGCATGCCTGGCTGCAAGCTGAAGTGTTATCTTGGAGTGGGTAAGAGTTCTAAGAGGAAACTGGCAGGCAGGGGAATGTTCGGAAACTTATTTCTTGCCCAGAACCTCTCCAAACTCAATGCCCAACCACAACATGTACTAGAAAAACACTGACTAGTCTTTAATGCCATGTGTTTGAGGCAGTGTGTGCTGATTTACCTGGAAGAAGCTGAAAAGGTTCCCTGGTCATCTGTTACTTCTGGTGTAAAATTACACGTGCACTGCACCTTCCAGAATGGGACTCAGCTGGCAGGCTGTCATCATTTTTGCCTACAGAAGGTCCCAGGTTCAAACTCTTGGAATTGCTAGCAAAAGAAAAAGAAGCCGGGAGCAGGCATCTTGCTGGAATCCTACAGAACCATTGCCAGCCAGAAAATACATGCTATACTGGGAGCAATCCAAACACAGATGCACTACAAGTCCCATCACTCCTACCCAGCCAAGGCAAAGAACATGGGTGCTGCAGTCTGGCAAGATCTTGAGGTTCCATTTACTCATCCCTATGAAAATAGCCCAACTTGGTATGGACAACTTCCTTGATTCCATTCTTTCTCCTTTGCTTGCTTCAGGCAGAGTATCACCTTTTAAGAGTGCTGCAAGAACATTCAGGTCCTTATCTGTTCACTTTCCCTTTAAAAAATATAAAGTGAATTGCTTCAATGAAGGGTATAAAAGGGTCTTAGTCAAATAACAAGAACTTGGAAAAGTAATTTCTAGGAGACTACAACTCCCAGGACCTTCCTTCCCTCAGCCAGCATGGTCACTGGCCATGCTGGCTTGGGGAATCTGGAAATTGTAGCCAAAATTAGTAAATTTCCTAGGCTCTGTAAATCGCAGAGACCCGGTCAATATGGGCACCCCTACTGGTTCCAGTACATTGAAAAACCATATGAAAAAGATTAAAGGATGACAGATTCATTCAAGAACTTTTAGATTACGAACCCATAGTTTTAGCAAATGAAGTGGAAGAGATCCTCAAAGCACTTGGGAGAACTAAATCACCAGAAACAGATGGCATACCAATAGAGCTGTTTCAAGCTATAGAAATGGAATCCACCCAAATTCTAACAAAAATATGCCAACAAATAAGGAAAAACAAAACTATGTCCTGCAGATGGGAAACATCCATTATGCATTCTGATGCTCATTGCATTTCTATATGCAAGCAAAATTGTGCTCAAGATTTTACAACAAAGGCTTTTACCATTTATGAAGCAAGGGAGCCCTGGTGGCACAGTGGTTAAATGCCAGTACTGCAAGCCACAAGGTTATGAGTTCGATCCTGCCGGGCTCCAAGGTTGACTCCGTCTTCCATCCTTTCGCAGGTCGGTAAAATGAGTACCCAGCTTGTTGGGGGCATGTATAGAAATGTATCGAAATACATGCTATTTGTAAGTTGTTCGCCGCCTCGATCCATATGGAGAGGCGGGATACAAATAAGTAAGTAAGTAAGTAAATAAATAAAAAAAAGAAAAAAAAAGAAAAGCCAAATGTCCAAGCTGGGTTTAGAAAAGGAAGAGGCACTAGGGATCATATTGTCAACATATGTTGGGTGGTGGAGTGAATCAAAGAATTTCAGAGGAAAAAAGTCTGTGCTTTAATGATCATAGTGAAGCCTTTGGTTGTGTGGATCTTGAAAGATTATGGATCACTCTAAAAGAAGTGAGTGTGCCATAACATTTGATTATCCTGATGCATAATCTATAGTTAGGACTAGAGACCACTTTAAGGACAGAATATGGAGAAACAGAATGGTTTCCAGCTGATGAGGGGGTCAGACAAGACTGCATTTTATCACTTTATATGTTTAATTTATGCGCAGACCATATAAGGAATACAGGATTAGATTCAAAGGAAGGAGGAATGAAAATTGGGGAAGGGAACATCATTACATAACTTTAATGTGAATGCTGAAGAATTTGAAATACTTAAAATATTTTCTATACCTTGACTCAGTCATTAATCCAATGGAGACTATAGTCAAGAAACCAGAAGAAGACTGGGGCCATTTCCCTATCTCACTGGTTCCTGCCGAGATCCCCGTTGTGATCCTGCCAGTGCCTTTGCCAGGAT
Source organism: Ctenosaura bakeri (assembly GCA_948474755.1). Lineage (NCBI taxonomy): Eukaryota > Metazoa > Chordata > Lepidosauria > Squamata > Iguanidae > Ctenosaura > Ctenosaura bakeri. The sequence goes on from CAOLHI010000485.1 coordinate 369,655, forward strand.
GGGAGCGCAACAGAAACATTCCCCTCTGCACCTGGCCGGCTGCCTGCAGACTAATGGCTAGGGGATTCTGGGAATTGTAGTCTAACACAGCTGGAAGGCACTAGGTGGGGACTTGCTTACCTATATTAACAGTTCTCTCTCTGAAAGCTGGAAAAACTCTTTGAGAAGCAACCTTTCTCAAGTTGAGCTATTTAGCATTGTTTTGCTTCCTTTCTCCTCTCCGTCCTCCCAAGTTTTGTTTTTGTGTTGTTGTTGTTTTTGTAAACAGGATAAGTAAAGCTGAGGTATTTTCATGTTTGCTCATTTTAAAGCCTCAGTTCAAAACTAGAGCTGCAGACTCCTGAGGAATACTGAAATCCAAAGTTTGTAATAGGCATAATTTTCAGTCATTTAACTTTCAGGAACCTCAGTTTACAACCAGAAAGAAAGAAAGAAAGAAAGAAAGAAAGAAACCTCCCCCCACCCAAGAAACTGTCCCATTGTGCAATGTCTCTGTTTAGGTTACCTAACATGTTCCTTTAAAAGTTGCTTGTTATAAAATGCACTTTAATTAAAACAAAACCCCAAAAGTGGCCTGGGATGGGGGTGGGGGAGAAAAATTACAAAACAAGAACTGGGAAATGGGAAGCCTGTGACAGATTAAATTCATTTTGCTAAAATATTTTAAATGCTTCAACATGGTAATCCAGACATTATCTTGAAATGAAATTTTTTGCCTCTTGAATTATGAACCTTTGCAAATAAGGTTTTATAATAGGAAAACTGTCAGTGCCTTAATTATAGGGTAATAAATAGCAAAGCTGTATTAACTTCTGATATTTTCTTCCACTCTTAGGGAATGTGCCTGGCTATTGTTGGAAACTGATAATCACATGCTACAGAACATCTTGCTTTTCCAGCACCACCCTTTCTGCAAACGGCTCACCGAATCCTTCATGGGAAGAAAGCGGTGGAAGCGGCTTCTGAGGAAGCAACTGAACAAACCAGCTTTGCATTTTAATGTGAAAATCACAGCAGAAATACATACATACATACGCACACAAAACAAACCCAAAACCCTGAGTTCTGACTCTTGCCAGGAAAGACCATCCCCAAAACAAGGGAGATGCCAAGTCTTTGCTCCAGCTTTAAAAAAATAAAAATCCAGCCTGACTTAACATTTGGTTAAGTTGGAAGGGACGGGAGAAGAACATCACAACTCAAGGAGGCAGATATGTTATCCAAAAACATTTCTAATAAGGAAGAGAAAAGCAGGAGTGGAATTTTAACAAGGCGCGTTAGACTCTGGAAGAGTCCCTCTGATCATTGCTGAGGAGCTGAGCAGGCTGTGAGGGAGGATGGTTGGGCCAAAAGGATGGAAGGGGGAGGTAGGGGTGGAGAAGGAAATTGAGGTTAAATGAGGCCAGCCAGGGTGATCTTTCTTTAAAGAAAATGGTTATCATAAAAACAAGAACAATGAGGTAGAGGTTTAGTGAGCTCATTGCCATGGCTAAACTTCACACCAGGGAGTACAAGCTGAGGTAGCAAATGGCCACATATTTACTAGAAAGTGAGGGGCTTTCTACACTACACTGCTGTAGTGCTATTGTTCCACTTTCAACCTCCTGTAGAATTCTGGGGTTTGTAGTTTACTGAGGCCAAAGAGCTCTCTGGCTGAGCATTCTAAAGGCCCTCCCTAAACTACAAACCCCAGGATTCCACAGGATGTTGAAAATAGACTAATAGCACTATAATAGTGTAGAGTGGAAAGGCCCTAAGCCTCCTGAAAAGAGCCAACATGGTGCAGCAGTTTGACTGTTGAGCTAGGATTCCAGGAGACCAGGATTCAAGTCCCCACTCAGCCAAGGAAGCCGATTGGGTTGCCTTGGGTAAGCCATGCTCTAGGCCTGGTGCTGTTTAGCTTCTGAAATTGGATCAGATCAGTGGTTCTTAACCTGGTGTCTGTGGAGCCCTTACGGGGGTCTATGAAGAGCAGCAGCAGCAAAGGGAATGTGGCGGGGGGGGGTGCAGATGTCAAAACTGTTCCCTTGTTTGTAAATGAATGAGCAGTTTCAGCACCTGCACTCCCCCCTACACACACACACTGGTGCGCCCCTGACAGACATGTGCATGCACCCAAACTATGACTCTGGAGACCAGGATTTGACTCCCTCTTGGCCATGGAACCCCACTAGGTGACCTCAGACAGGTCATATCTCTCAGCCTTAGAGAATGGCAAAGGCAACAAATCTTGCAAAGAAAGCCCACACGACAGATTTGCCTTAGGGGTGCCATGGGAAGAGACATGATGGTTAAGAGGAACCTCTCTCTGTCAGCAACACTTTGCTGTTCTGTGCCTTCAAGACGCATCTGACTTATGGCAACACTAAGATGACCTTACCTAAGGGGTTGTTGTTGTTGTTTTGCAAGATGTATTCAGCAGGGCTTTGCCTTTGCCTTTCTCTGAGGCTGAGGGAATGTGACTTGTTCAAGGTCCTGCAGTGGGGATTTGAATCCTAGTCTCCAGAAGCCTTTAATAAATAAATATTTGAATATTTAAATCTAAAGTTAAATAAATATTTAAATTTAAATCTTGGCTGCAAAGCCGGTGCCTTAACCACTAGCTTGCTCTGCCTTCTTCCAAATCTGTTTAACTTTGCTTCAGTTTCTCTGGGTGCTTGCATTCCTTCTCTTCACCTGGGAAAACACAAGGGAATGGGAGGAGAAGGGATCGGGGGGGCATGCCTCGCAAATAGACTAATTCGCAAAGGTCAAACCCACAAATGTGGAGGGAGCTCCGACTGTAGTCATTTGTGACTCAAAGTGCAATTGTCATTATTATTATCAGCAAACCAATATTTGAATTGAAAAGGATTTTGAAAAAAGAACTTGGTTGTTCTTTTAAAACTGTCTTTAAGGCTGGCTGTAAACAAAAGGTTGGTTCCAAGTGAAATCTTCCAATGGAATTAAAAGAAATAATAGTAATCATCATCATCATCATCCTTTACCTGCCTCTCCCCAGGCTTGAGGCAGGGTACAACACAGATATAATTAAAAACAAATTATGGCTAAAAAGTAAAGGGAGAGAGGAGACACACAAGGTAGCCATGCCATCAGTCCCTGTGACCCTCACACATTCCTTGCTCCATCCCTGGAGCTTCTTCTCAACTGTTCCCTTTCCTGGGATCAAGAGCAAAGGAAGAGGAAGAAGACAGGTTCAGAGCAGTGAATGGGAGGGCAGTGTTGTGGTTTGTAAGGCGGGTGGCTAACCTAAGCCAGAAAACTGCGGCCTCCTCGGGGTTTAGGCAGAGCTCTCCAAAGCAGGCTGGGCTGGTGAGCGTGTGCTGGTGTTTGTCGCTCACAGCTATGTTCTCTGGCTTTCGCATCCACTTGGCTTTTTACCCTGGAAGGATCCCGAACACTCTGAGAGTAGGCCAGGAAAATAGAAGCAGCAATTTAAAAGAAAAGAAAGGAAGAAGAAAAGGGGTGGTTGGGGAGGGCCTTTCTTTAAAAAAAATATGAATTGGCTTCAGTTCAAGCATTTAATTGTCATCTTCAAATGCTTGAAGATTAGTAATTATTTGAAGGGGAAGTGAGGAAGGGCTAACATCATAACATCATCATCATAACAACATTTGTTTGAGAGGGTGGGCTGTATTTTGCTAGCCTCTTCCCCCCTCCTCCTCTTCCTCCTGAATCTTCTGGGCACATTGCAAAACGGCCTCCTGTACACCAGTGTGCAGCTTTGCTCAGGGCCCCCAGGCATCTACCTTCCCACAATTACAATCTTAATGCACTTTAGGTTTGGAAAGGCCTAAAGATCAGAGATGGGGCTTCAGGTCATTCCTTTCCATTTTGATGCTGTGCTTCTGCTCCTTCAGCTACCTTTTTATCAAGCCCACATGTGGTCATACCCTCAAACTGTCCTGACTTGGCAGGGAAGGTCCCAATTAATCCTTGATCATATCACTTTTTCAGCTGTTCTTAAAAGTCCCAGTTTCTCTTTCCTCTTCCCACATTCCCTCTTTGTCTTCTGCTTACTTCAGGTTGCTGCAAACTGAGTTCAAACTGCAAAAGTATTTATACTCCATTCACTCACCAGGAGGAGAAGGGAAGAATCTTGTTCTTCTCAGTAGGCTCAAGCAAAAACAACTGCTGCAGCTTTTCCTAGCTTACATGTTCTTCATAATTATTAACTTTTACCATCTTGAACACACTATGATGTTGCTCGGCCACACATGTCCCAGTCTGTGAAATTGTTGTTGTTTTATTCATTTACATGCTGTCCTTCTCTCAATAATGAGATTCAAGGCAGCTAATAGCACCTTTAAAACAGTACAGATTGGAAACCATGCAAAACCTTCAATAGAACGATATAAATTATTTTTTAAAAAATTAACAATTTATAAAGTTAAAAATGTTAAAATTCATTAAGAAAACGCATGCAAATCTTTAAAACAGCACCACACAGCATTAAAAGCCCAGTCCAGTCAGTTTCTAAAAATGTTTTGACCTGCTACTGGAAGGAGAGCAAGGATGGGGCCTCTCTAAGGAGTGAGTTCCAAAGTAGGAGCAGTCAAGGCCATCTCTCTTGTTCTCACCAAACGAGCCAGAGAAGGTGGTAGAACAGAGACAAGGGCCTCTCCAGAAGATCTTAGGGTGTTACTGGACTCATAAAGAGAGAAATGGTCCTTCAAATAGCCTGGACCCAAACCATATAGGGCTTTGTAGGTCATCATCAGCACTTTGAATTGTGCCCAAAAACAGACTGGCAGCCAATAGAACTGTTGCAACAATGACGTTGTGTGCTCCCAATCCCAGTTAACAGTCTGGCTGCTGTTTTTTTGGACCAGTTGAAGTTTCTGAGCACTTTTCAAAGCCATCTCCAAGTAGGGTGTATTGCAATAATCCAAATGGGACATAGCCAAGGTCTGACTTCTCCAGGAATGTGTACAGTTGGTGCACCAGCATTAACTGTGCAATGTACTCCTCATTGCCACTGAGGCCTGGACCTCCAGGAGTACTCCAGGAGTACTCTCAAACTGCCAACCTGTGTTTGCAGGGGCAGCATAAGGCACAGTTTGGAAGCGATACCTTTTTTGGAAGAAAATTCCCAGAATCCCCACAGAGTTGCATAGCTGGGTTGGCTGGCAGGATTTTAGGAACCGTAGTATCCGAAAAAGTAGCATTTCCAAGCATTAAGGGATGATTTTGTAGGCCCTAACATTCTGTTTTTTAAGGCCCTAGGCACTGTGCCTAAAGTGCCTAATGGATAAAGCAGCCCTGTTTCCAGGCTCTGCCAGCACACAAGTGTCTGAGTTGGTACATCAAGATCTTTCCACCTCATAGTTCTGGATATGTTTAGATCAGCACTGAATGTGAATGCTAGGAAGACCCTATGAAAAGGAAGACCAAGGCTACTCCAGTGCTTCGTGAGAAAAGGAATATGCCTCAAGGCTGAGAGTTCAGGATTGCCAAAACCTAAGACCTGGAGATGGCCCCTGGTGATGTTATGCATCCACAACATCATTGTGGATCCACAACATCATTTAAAAGCACACACTGCATGCATGCACACACGCGCTCATGTGCTCACACAAGAACAGAAAACGTATTTTCCTGTTCTTCTTCGTGGTCTCTGTGCCTTCATACACTAGGAGCTTTAGCGCCTGCACGGTAGCGTTCGGAAACTTCTAGAGCTTGTTCGCTTGGCGGGAACCCCTCCCCCACGCCGGTACTGCGCATGCTCCTCCCGCCGAGCAACGGTCTCTCCTCAGTTCTTTCTCGTCCGCCGTCGCGTACGGAAGGTTCTTTGGTTTGTTCCTCTCACTTTTGTGCTTGGCTTGCTGTTTTCACGGTTTTACGGACTTTTGGACTGTCTCTGACCTCTCTTTCGGACTCCCCCTTCGGTTTTTGGTCTTTTCGGATTTCGCAGTTTGGCGTTCTTCGTCTTATGTCCGCGCTCTTCAAGAAGTGCGTGTCCTGCGGGCGCAAAGTTGCCCTCAACGACGGCCACAAGGAGTGTCTTTTCTGTTTGGGTGAGTCCCACAACATTCGGACTTGCCCAATTTGCCGGGATTTACTCCCCAAACTCTCCGCAACCGGTCCGCGAGACTTAAGTCTTATTGTTGGGAACAGTCTCTGCGGGCGATAGACGAGACCTCCACTTCCAAGATGGCCGACAAGAAGACGACCACGCCATCGACGGTATCGGCGGCTGCCGTTCCGTCCACCTCGTCGGTATCGGGCTCGGTACCGGCGAAGACGCCGATCTCGGCGTTACCGAGGATCCCGAAGCTGTCGGCGGCTGCCAAGTCAGAGAAAGGATCCTCGACGGCGAGGAAGGCTGAGGCTCCCCTGACGGAGACACCTGCTAAAAAGCGCCCTGCTCCGGACGGAGGCAAGTGCAAGGAGAAGGAGAGGAAGAAGAAGAAGAAGGAGAAGAAGCGCTCCCCGGCTGGGGACGTTCAACCTCCTACTCCTCCTCCTACTCAGCAGCCTTCCAAAGGGCGAGGCGAGTCCGTCGATCGCTCGGATGATGAGATCGAGGACGTTCCCCAACAGCGCCCGGACTCGCCTGTGGCAGACCCTCCAACCCTGGTGGAGGAGTGCCACCGCCCTCCTAGCCGTCGCAGGTCGGCCGACCTGCAGCAGAGAGAGCCCTCTGCTTCTCTGGAGCGGCGTTCGACCTCCTTCCGGTCCCGGTCCCGCTCTTCCGAGCGTCCGGTGGCCTCGCCGCCTCCTAGGGAGACAAGAGAGGAACAACCTCGCTCGTCTGCCTCCAGATACACCTCGGCGTCCTACGTGGCCAGGTACGCGAGGGAATCTGAATGGAGAGAGCGCCCGGCCTCTTATCGGTCACATTCACCATCGTACCGGGATCGGTACCATCGTGACCCGAGTCGCTGGGAGACCTTCCGGAGGTCCCGGTCACCTCGTCGACAGCGCGAATCGCGCTCGCCTAGAGGGGACGAGGCTCGGTACCATCGCCACCGAAGCCGATCTCCGTCGGACCGCCGCTCCTTCAGCCGCTCTCCCTCTCCTCGATATCATAGGGCGAGGGAGCCTTCACCTCGATATCGGGCGATATCGCCACCTCCTAGGGTCACTGCAACGGCGACGCGCCCTACAGAGTCGGTGGTGACTGAGCGGGCTAAGACAACCTCAGCCTGCCAGACTGCCCCTGTCACCACTAAGAAGGTGAAGTCCGTGGTCAGCCAGCCCAAGCGTGACGCTGCCACTACCACCGTCCCGGCTGCGGAGAAGCCTAGGAAGGCAACACCTGTGGCGACTGCGAAGGAGCCGGAAGGCGAGCGGCGAGAGGACTCACCGAGCTCGGAGTCGTACGACTCGAGTGTGGAGTCAGAGGTGTCTGAGGCGGCCTCCCAGGAGTCTCCTCCGCTGGGATTCGGGGATCCGATCCCAGATTCTGCTCCAGAGGACGTCCACCAGTTCTCTGCTATGCTGCTCCGCATGGCCACTACCCTCGGCCTTAAGATCGCCGATGCGGAGCCGGAGGATGACGATCCAGCCTTCTCCGTCTTCGAGGAGAAGCAACCTGCCACGGCCCCGCTGCCTCTCCTGCCCCGGGTATCCAGACTGGTGAAGGCCGCCTGGGATAGGCCGGCCTCGGCTCAGCCGATACCGCAGCGGTTGGAACACCTCTACAGGGTGCAGAAGGATAACGCCGGTTATCTCTTTAATCACCCTGCACCGAACTCTGTGGTGGTCGAGTCGGCACAGACGAAAGGCTCCGGCAGGCAACACACCACCCCGCCGGACAAAGAGGGCAGGAAGTTGGACGCCTATGCAAGAAGGTTCTATTCCGCCGCCTCCTTGCAGATCAGGCTGTCCAACACTCAGGCTTGCCTCGCGGCATATCTGAAAAAGGTGCTTGATCGCCTGCAACCGGCGATGGAGGCGGTACCGGAGGACATCCGCCAAGCCTCCTCCGTGATCTTCAACGAGGCCATCTCCATCGCTCGGCAGCAGATGGCCTCCTCCAGGCACGCAGTGGAGATTGCCTCCCGGGTCATGGCGGGATCCATCGGCCTCCGCCGCCATGCTTGGCTGCGGCCGGCCGACATCCAGGAGGATACCAGAAGGAGGATTGAAGATCTCCCCTTCGACGGTGAGGGCCTATTCAATTCGTCCACAGACGAAGCTTTGGACAATCTCGTTAAGGCGAGGTTGACCGCCAAGAAGATCGGGCTACAGCCGGCCACGCAAGCCCGCAGGGCCTCCACCTTCCGCCCATCCTGGCGACGATCTTCCACCTCGTCGTTCCAGCGTTCGGCCCAGTCTGGACAGTCGAGACCGGCTCATCGGCCAGACGCACGATTAGACGACGCCCGGCTTCGTCCAAGAAGTCCTCCTCCGAGACAAAGTCTCGGTTTTGACGTGCCTGGCAGGACCTACCAATACCCACTCTTCAGCCTACCATCAGCGCTCGGGGACCGACCGACTCTGGCTCGACATCTCGCGGAGTGGCAGTATGTCACTACGGACTCTTGGGTGCTTTCCATCGTCCGTCTTGGCTACGCCATCGAGTTTCTCGATATTCCTCCTCGAGGCGTTTACTATTCCACGCCGTCGAGTCCGGCCCTCCTGGAAGAGATCCAATCCCTCCTCCAGAAAGGGGCGATCGAGCAGCTCCCGCAAGAGGCCAAGACCACCGGCTTCTTCTCCAGGTACTTCACGGTACCGAAAGCCGACGGTACCCTCCGGCCGAATCCTAGACCTCAGAGGGGTGAACTACTACATCCGCCCCAAAAGGTTCAAGATGGTCACGATACCGTCGATCCTGCCCTTCCTACATCGAGGGGACTGGTTCGCCTCCATCGATCTCCGAGACGCATACTTCCATATCGCCATTCGCCCGCAGCACAGACGGTACCTCCGCTTCGCAGTCGACGACACCTGTTACCAGTACAAGGTGCTGCCGTTCGGACTCTCGACTGCCCCAAGGGTCTTCACCAAGTGCATGGCCCCGGTGGTATCCTTCCTGCGGACGAAGGGTGCTTCTGTCTTCCCTTACCTCGACGATTGGCTGTTGGTGGCGTCCTGCAAACAGAGACTTTACCACGACGTCCACATGACGTTGTCACTCCTGACCCGCCTTGGTCTACGGGTGAATCCGAAGAAGTCCCACCTCAAGCCGGCGAGGATCTTGGACTTCATCGGGGCGACGCTCGACTCGACCTCCGCCAGGGCGTACCTACCAGAGTCTCGAGCCCAAACCCTGATCCGGGCCGCCGCTCACGCTCGTACGGCCCCGACGTTATCTGCGAGAAGCGTCCAGCAGCTCTTCGGCTACATGGCTGCGACGACCGCTGTGACATATCTCGCCAAGCTGAGAGCGAGACCTCTTCAACACTGGTTCGTCCGCATATTCGACCCCCTGCGAGACGAACAGACACTCCGACTGCAGCTGCCGGGAGACATCCGCTCATCCCTCCGATGGTGGCAGTCGCGACGCAATCTCATGTCAGGGATGCCTTTCCAACAGCCGACACCGAAGGTGACGGTAACGACCGACGCCTCCCTGTATGGATGGGGTGCCCACTGCGGCGATCTCAGAGTCCGCGACAGATGGACCGACGACGAGACCGCTCTCCATATCAACGCGCTGGAGCTGCTCGCCGTCTTGAAAGCACTACGGGCGTTCCGCCACGTCGTAGCGGGGCGGACGGTCCTGGTTCTGACGGACAATACCACCGCCGTCTGTTACATCAACAGACAAGGAGGGACTCACTCCACAACCCTGCTCAACATTGCACTCGACTTGTGGGAATGGTGCATTCGCCTGCATACGCATCCCGTGGCAGTTCACCTGGCCGGGCAGGAGAACACCACGGCAGACGCCCTCAGCAGGGACACCTCATCCCATCACGAATGGTCTCTCTCCGGAGAGGCGTTCAGACTGATTCGGGACCGCTGGGGCGAACCATCGATCGACCTCTTCGCGACCAGGGAAAATGCGAAGTGTCGCCGATTCTGTTCCAGAGCGGGCCACGATCCTGCCTCCATCGGGGACGCTTTCCAGTTTCCGTGGACCGGGGAACTCCTCTACGCGTTCCCGCCGTTCCCGCTGCTCGGCCGGACGATATCGAAGATCCTCGCCGACCGAGCCGACGCGATCCTGGTAGCCCCGTACTGGCCGAGGCAACATTGGTTCACACCCCTGCTACAAGCCGCACGAGACGACCTGCTCCGGTTGCCACCGACACCGGACCTGCTCTCCCACTCCGGCGGCCGAGTCCTCCATCCGGACCTGCCACGCCTGGCCCTCCATGCCTGGAGGATATAGCACTAGACGATCCCATGCTCGGTACCGTCCTCGTCGCGACCAGGAAGGAATCCACCCGTCGCAACTATCAATACAAGTGGCGACGCTTCCTGACCTTCGCTAACGAGAGGAGTGAGCCGGTATCGCCCGCGGGGCTCTCTACCGTCCTGCATTTCCTCCTGCACCTCCGGCAACAGGGGCTGGCGTTTCCATCCCTGAAGGTGTATCTCTCCGCGATCGTGGCATACCAACCGCCACGGTCGGCTGCCTCGGCCTTCTTCAGGAACGATACCGTTAAGCGGTTCCTGAAAGGACTTCATCATCTCTACCCGCCGGTATCGCCGCCGCTACCGCCGTGGTCCCTCTCGCTGGTGCTCTCGCAGCTGACAAAGCCGCCCTTCGAGCCGATGGCGACCTCGGATGATAGGCTCCTGACCATGAAAACTGCCTTCTTGGTAGCGGTGACCTCAGCGAGGCGAGCGGGTGAGATCACAGCTCTTCGATCCGATGAGCCCTTCACGGTCTTCCACAGAGACAAGGTGGTCCTGAGACCTGACATCTCGTTCCTGCCTAAGGTGGTGTCCAGTTTCCATCTCAACCAGGACATCATCCTGCCTGCCTTCTTCCCGAACCCGACGACACCGTTGGAGCGGTCTCTCCACTCCCTGGACGTGCGTCGGGCCGTGGCCTTCTACATGGACAGGACTGCTTCCTTCCGACAGACGCCGCATCTCTTCGTTTGCTATGGGCGACGTCGGAAGGACCTCAAAGTGTCCACCCAGCGCTTCTCCAAATGGGTGGTGAGGACTATTCAACTGGCGTATGAGCTCGCGAGGAAGCCTCCGCCAGTCCTGCTTCGAGCCCACTCCACCAGAGCGGTGGCTACTTCTGCGGCCCTCCTGCGAGGAGTTGACCTGCATGAACTCTGCCGTGTGGCGACCTGGTCCCAACCATCGACCTTCGTGCGCCACTACAGGCTCGACTGCTGGTCGCGCAGAGATGCCCGGTTTGGACGTGAGGTGTTGGCTTCCGTGCTGTAGGACCTGACCCGCCGTCCGACCGGTAAGCTACACAGTCTCCTAGTGTATGAAGGCACAGAGACCACGAGAAGAAGAACAGGTTGCTTACCTGTAACTGTGGTTCTTCGAGTGGTCATCTGTGCCATCATACACACCTGCCCTTCCTCCCCTCTTTCTCAGGTCCCTGTAGGTTCTACGGCGGACGAGAAAGAACTGAGGAGAGACCGTTGCTCAGCGGGAGGAGCATGCGCAGTACCGGCGTGGGGGAGGGGTTCCCGCCAAGCGAACAAGCTCTAGAAGTTTCCGAACGCTACCGCACAGGCGCTAAAGCTCCTAGTGTATGATGGCACAGATGACCACTCGAAGAACCACAGTTACAGGTAAGCAACCTGTTCTTTCAAAACTAAGAGAGAAATTTTAGCTAAAGGGGCTGTTTGCTATTTGCAGATCAAGGTGAAATGAGGGGATTATTCTTTTTCACTTACTTGGAGAGGTGGTATAAGGAACACTTAATCTAAACTGTCTTCCTCCAGGCAGGAAATGGAGGCTGAACAGACTGGAGGGTGAGCCCTGGCACTACAATGACAGAGAGAGAAAGAAGAAGCTAACTTTAGTAAACACATGGAAAGTTTTTTGCAAGTTTCAGAAACAAATCATTTGAGGCTTGCAGACTGTAGCAAGATGGTGGGCTACTAGCTGAGTACGAGATTTGCTCTTTCCTCATCTCTGAAGCTGAGCCCACCAGAACTGGAGAATGTGCACCCTTGTCTCCTGTCTGGGGATGACTGATGAAAACTGGAGACTCAGAGCCAGGCCCTGAGATCTGGCAACCATGATGCACCTAGATTCCTATCTCTGTTACAAAACATTTAAGGAATAAGAGCCCCTACTTCTTTTCATCAGGGGTCCTTTTACACCAGGAGTTACTTAATTTTCTAAATCCCTCTCTTTGTCTTCCTATTTTACTAGAAGGCTTGCCATTCTGCAGAGGAACTTGGAAAGCTTCTGTCTCCTAGTTTGGACTACAGTTGTAGTCTTGAAAAGGTAGCTTTCCAACTCTCAATCTGCAAGTGGCAGCAGGTAGTCCCCATGTCATTGTGGCAGTGGATCCATGCTGAATTTTACCCTGAAGTTTGAAGGAGTTATCCAAGGTCCTGAACCTCTTTATGGAAAGGGAGAACACCTTCTGGGTTATGCTACAACCCAAAACAGATCCACCATCACACTACACAGAAGCCCTCAGCCTCCACTGAGTCTGGCCCCAGGACATTATGGATCCAGACCCACAACAATTGGCAGAAGAAACTTTGTGGATGTGTGTGTCGCTTCCCTTCAATCTATTGCATGTTGAAGTGTGGCTGGCAGTCAGAACTTCTCATACCGAACCCTAGCCCTGGCAAATGACAACATTCTCAACATTAAATCAGCACATAACACATTACATACTCCTCAGGGTTTTCACATAGCTCATCCTCTGCTCTTGACTTGTTATCTAGGGGCGCATTAACACAAAGGGAGAGGACACAGCGGTGGAAGAAAGGGGCTGGCAAGTCAACCATGCAAAGGGCGTGACCTTTGTGGAGCTTTAAATAGAACAGCCTGTCTACAAACAGTGGTAATTAGCCCTTTCAAAATCCCAACAATGATTAAAATCTAAGGATCATTATTTTGTCAGCAAACTTAGGAGAGCAGATTAAAAACTTAAGTGCCTGCCTGCTTGCTGACTTCCCTCTCCTTGGCTGCTCACTAGCCTTTAAAGACAGAAGCACCCAAAGAGTTAAGAACAAGCACAGAAGCAAAAGGGGATAAAATCTTCAAAATCTACTGCTAGATCTGGTGCACCAGTTCTGGTGCCTCAGCCAGTGTTGTAGCCAATCTTTGTCAAAAGTATATTCTTCCTCCGGCAGCCAAGCAATTGGGGCTGACCAGTTCTTTTTAACTCTGTAATAGCAGGTTACATAGTCAAATGAATACTGCTGGTCAACTAGCCAATTATGGTCTATCCCTTGTTTACAGAAAAGCGTAAAACCTGCCTTTAGAGTACAAAAGATCATGTTGCCTAAGCTACAATTTGTTCTTCATCCCATTAAGCAAGGCCTGGCGCTGTCATAAGTAGGTGTGTGTATGTGTGTATCTGTCCATGCTCGTGCCTATCCATCACAAGTCATGTTCCACCCATGAGTTGATTTGCGTTTGCTTTATTTCAAATGTGTGCTCTTGTTTACTTTTCAAAATTTACATAAATGTCAGCATTGTATAATGTCTATGTTAACAAAGCAGTGAGCAAAATCCATTGTATGTTTATAAAATATTATTGTTTAATTTGCGCACTTTAGGAATTCCAAATGTTGAGAATAGGAAGGAGGCCAAATACCATCTGTTTATAGCTATGATGCATCATTATATGTGCACTTTGAAAATATGAGAGGGTGGGGAGCGTTTTCTTGGTCAATCCGCTGCATTTTCCACTCAGAATTGAGAAAGGCTCCTGAATCACTGCTACATCCTTGCCAGTATTCCCTAGTGAGGTTTAAATCCTGACCAGTTCAGCAAAATAATACATTCCTTTCAGGATATGGATTAATTACGAACTCCCAACTGGCGTTACATGACTTTCCCCATGTTCTCCTTCCCCGTTACCTCTCTTTGCAATTTTCACACTCATTTTAGTCTACAATGGATTTTCTGATAGAGTAAAAATTCACATGATCGCAAAAAACTGCAAGTATTGCAATGATTGCTTGGTTGTCTAGCACAGCTATCATAGGCTAGCAGGTATGGGTTGTCACTGCTGTTGTTGACTGTGATCAAGTTGACTTTGATTTGTGGCAGCCCTACAAGAGTTCCAAGTCAGCCTGTCATCAACAGCCCTGATCAGGTCTTGCAAACTCAGGACTGTGGCTTCCTTGATGGAGTTTAACCACCTGAAGGTATGGATTGTGCTTTTATCATGTCTGTACTTATTTCCCTGCAGCCCTGCAGTTTCCCCAAAGAGTTCAGATCAGTTTATGTTATTACCTAGCCTTCATCAATGCAAACCATTGTGTAGGCCCAAACTTGCTTCCTTTCAACTTTAGAGCTACTCCATGTACCTTTAGGTCATTGGTGATTCCAACAGAAACAGCAGCAACCATTGGCTCCCATGTCAGGAGGGTGATGGATCCATTCTGTGTAGTCATTTGAACTTTAAAGGATCTGTCCAAAGTTCTGAATTTTTCCAAAGTGGCTAGGGTTCAACACTTTGGATTGCTATTTTTACATCTGGTCTAAAATCCTGAGTGGCTTTATCGCCCCACTGACAAGGAAGCTACCAGCCACCATTGTGTGGAATACAAAATGAACCACAACTTGAGTGAAAGGGTAGCTATATTCCATTTTCCTGATCAGACACCATGTTCAATGGCTGTTACTGAATGGAAATAATCTGCTCAAGTGAAAAAACCCTGCCTTGGCCTCAAAAGGTCATATGACTGGGCTCCCAGAAATAACATATTCAGTTTTGAGCATTCTTCATTTTCCAAGCAGTTTCCATACCCATTGCTGAGCAGGACCTCCACCTTTTCTAAAAGCTGATCTACACCACTCATCTTGAACTGAACATCTTCAATTACTAGTCACGTTTCCACTGGATTTCACACATTTCAAAACTGGGTTCTAAACTGCTCAGATTGGAGGTGCTCCGGTGCTAATCCTGAGAAGGAATAAATCATATAATCATAGAAATGTAGAGTTGGAAGAGACCACAGGGGCCATCCAGTCCAACCCCCTGCCATGCAGAAACACCCTCAAAGCACTCCCGACAGATGGCCATACAGCCTCTGCTTAAAAACCTCCAAGGAAGGAGACTCCACTACACTCCAAGGCAACATATTCCACAGGATGAGATCTGCAGCTGCTCTTTTCCTGCCACACAGACTCACACCAAAGCCTCAGCTAATGTTTGGCTTATTTGGGGTCTCCATATCACACATTCCAGTAAAGCTGCAGCGTCAGCTGAGCAGTGGCAACTAAGACACTACAAGAGTACAACACTTGGCTGCTGAGGAAGGAGCCAATTAAGTGCAATTGCATTGTTGCTTCTCTCTACACAGGAGCTGCAGAGCTTCTGTGGGACATCCGGTACATACTGTAGGGTACAGCTCATCCTTTCACCAAGAGTGGGAAATCTTGTTTTATACAAGAACTACATTCCTTTGGCTAAAACATGCCAATATCTGCATTCCAGATGTGGGTGTGGCCAGAGCAAAAGTGGGTGGAGTTACCAGCCACTCCTTTTTTCCAGCTGTACTGGGAACAAGCAACAGGGATTTTTTTTTTTTTCTGTGTTTGGAGATTAGATTTTAGAAATTAGGTTCTAGCCATCCTCTTCCCTCCCTGCCTTCCCACTTGGAAATTGGTGATCCCACAGTTCTCTTGATTATTCCTGCACAGAGTCTATCTTTGGTTTCTGTTATTCTGAGCTTGGGCAAACTGGAACATGTCCAAGATTGCTTCCTGCTGCTCCAGAAGTTAGGACCCAAACCAGTGGACTCAGAGTGCTAGAAAGTAGATTCCATCTAAACATTAGGAAAAACAATATTTTGACTGGAAAAACTGTTCATCAGTGGAATGGATTGCCTCAGAGCATAGTGGTCTCTCCTTGGAAGGTTTTAAATAGAACTTAGGTGGCCACCTCTTAGGATTCCTTTAGCTGTAGATTTATACACTGTCAGGGAGTTAGATAGTTGGCCCTTGGGATCCTATTCAGGTCTATGAGTCTATAAGTCATGGCTGCTTTCATGATGTCTTGGGGCCTACTCTTAAGCATAGCAAAAACCATTCAGTGACCTTGGGTCAAGGGCATACTTCTTGGACTCAGCTGCCCATCTGAGCAAAGGAGTGAGTCACCTGGTTCTGTTCCCTGGGCATTTACATGTGATTCGTCCAGACCATGACTGACAGTGAAGGGCTGACCGCATGGCAGCTGGTTAAAACAAGCAGTCTTTTGTATCCCTTCATTCCTTGTCCAATAATTTGCTGATCACTGGTGATCACAGTAAGAATAAATGAGACAAAAAATGCACCAGAATTTTCCCAAGCTATTCTTTAAAAAAAATAAAAAAAGAGAAATATTTTGGAACAGTCCCACCATAGTATACTCAATTTTTCACTTTTTGGAATGACCCAAAGTACTGTGTTATATTGTACTCTATTGTATTTACAATATTCAGTTTATCACCATTTACCTTGGTGTAGTCCTATGGTAGAATTCCCAAACCTTTTGTCTTCCAGATGTCATGGACTTCAATTCCCACCATCCACGAAAGGCAAGTTGTAGTCTAACACAGCTGGAGTTTGGGAAAGACCCCACTCCTGTGTGTGTTCATGTAAATGTACGTACATACATACATTTTACAGGCTGTTAACAGATATGCTTTTACAGCTCCAAAATACTGTTAGAGATCTCAAGGATCCGTCTTGGGAAAAGAGTTGGCTTTCTTGAAAATTTTGCTGTCTTCAAGCAGCATGCAGTGCTGTCCACGCTGAATGCAAGGTGTGCTTGCTTAACTCAGGGATATGTCCTTTGTTGTTAAGTCACTAAGAAGATTTGCCTTCCAAGCCCACGTTAATTAGCTAGCATGTCAAGTCCTGTAGATGTCTTTCCACCTTGAAAAGCAGGAGATTCCCTGAGAAATGGGCTTAAACTTCCTACCAAGGCCTGCGACGCTGAATACCCAGATTAGTGGCAAGCTTTGTTGTGCTTACAGAGGGGCAACCCAGCTGCAGTTTATCCTACTATTGCTAATGATGCTCGGAGTGATGGAGGTGGGTTGTGGATCTCACATATGGGGTCCCTTCCCTGAGGAGGAGGAATAATAGCTACTGCTCAGGTGGCATATGGGACGATAAATGCAGATCTGCCATTGTGTTCCTGCCTGGTGTGTGGTGACTCTGGGGTCTTCCGTGCGATACAGTTTTCAAAGTACAGTTGGAAGCAGAGCTGCATACCTCCCTTGGCTGCAGAGGGACAGATGTACAGGTGGAAAAACATTGCAGCAGACTGGTTGTGTTCTAGCCCTGCCAGAACATACATCTGCGGATGTGAGACTCAAAATGTTGTGCTGCAAAGCTCTCACTTGTGCACTGCAGTTGCTCAACCCCAAGCACTAAACATGGCATTGTGGGTCACCGTGCAACTTCTGCCTTCTAGGGAAGTACTTTGTTTCTGCTGTTAACAATTACAGCAACTTGAATTATTTCTCTGCATTCAGTTAGAAAGATAAGGCCTTTTTTGCTACGATGCACCGAAGTGGAACTGAGCCCCAAACTTCAAAAAGAAGGGGAAATACCATTCACTTGCACGCCAAACACTGGCAGAATGGACGTCTTTTCCTCCATACAGCCTGGCAAAGTAGGCGGGGGGAGGGGAAGGAAGTTATGATGGCAGAAAGTTGTGATTATAGCAGTAGTGTCAAAATTGTGGCTGAGTAGCAATTGTGAATATGAAATGGTTATGGATGAGTAAATTTAGGTATCTGTTTTGCATTCCTGCTACTATTTAGTCATGATTTTGAACTGTTGCTGTGATCACAACTCCCCTCACCTACTTGGCCAGGCATTAGGTACAGAGAAGAAGGTCCATTCTGCTGGTGACTGAAACACATGGGAATAACATTTCTTGCACATTTTGAGGGGACTGAGCCAGGAGAAGTAACTTAGTAAGTATACACTTAGCTAAGTATATTTATATGAACAATTCCCCTATGCCCTGTGAGTATTTAACTAAGTAGCTGATAGAGAATACTGGCCATTATTCATGGGGCTTAGGGAAAGTGAGAGAGCATGGAGGCATATGAGAGAGACCAATCTCCTTCACACTACATTTTATAGCACTTTGATGCCACTTTAAATGCCACAGCTCCATTCTATGGTATCCTGGGATTTGTGGTTTTGTAGGGTATTTAGAATTTTTTTGTTAGAGGGGATTATGTAGAATGAAGTCATGAGAGTAAAAGTAGTATCAGTGTGCTGTTACTGTGGAGGGTAGAAAAACATGAGGAGGAAGGTTTCTGGTGTACAACTTTGCCTTGTTTCGCAATGTGAAATGCCACTTTTCAAATAGAAATGGTACCATTCCAGATCTATAAATGTAGTAACACCATTGAAGTGTTATGTTACACTTTCACTGTAGTTCTGCTTCAGATTACTAGCCATGGGGTGGGGTGGGGGTGAACTGCATTGCCTTCAGTGTCAGTTTGCATGCTGCTATTGAGCCCCAAGCTGACCATAAAGAAGACCATAGAGTGGATTCATGGCCTTGCTGACATAGCCACCACTGTGTGGGGTTGAGTGCACCACCAGTCTTAATCTGAGGACAGGGATTTTTGTAGTCCAGCTCTCTGGTTAGACACCCTGTCCAACAGATGATTAGTTTTAAGTGGGCAAGGTCCTGGAGCATTCCTCCTCCATTCCTCCATATCCTGGAGAGGATGTGTGGTATAGGTCAGTGCTATTCAAAGTAGTGGTCTGCAGACCTCTTGCCAATCCATGAGCAATCAGCTGCTGGTCCATAGCAACTATTCATGAAACTATGGAAATATAATAACATGGATCAAGTATGTTAAGAGTTCCTAGCATACTGGGGGTGAGATTTCCAGTCTGCTGCATCAGATAGCTTGAGAAGCATTCATCTAGATGCATTTCATTCTAGCTTCAGGTGTGGTCATGGAACAAAGACAACTTTGGCTGCATTGGTGGATGATGGTGCATCAAGAACTAGATAGAGGGCATGTGTCCCTAGAGACTTTGATGAGTCTGTTGGTGGGTTTCATTTCATCAATCACAATATTGTTCTAGGCTGCCTCTCTTTCATGGGACATGGAGGCTGTATTCTACAGAGGCTTTCTTTTGTCCAAAGAGAGAGGGGTTCAGATAGTAATGTCACAGGATTCTCATTCAGCACATGGGCTGTTGGCCTGTTGGGTCTCTTGGGGTGGTATGTTCCCCCTACTCTATATTACATTGACATGAAACTATTGGAAGAAGTTTTCTGGAGGTTTGGGTTGGTACCATCAATATACTGTTAAAACCCAACTGTATTTGATCTTTCTGTGTGCATTCAATTAGGCTGTTTTCATTCCAAATCAACATCTGATGTCAGTTCACCTGGCAATCCCATTACATACTCATTTAAAAACAAACAAACAGTAACTGTAGAGGTGGGATCCAAGTGAGGGTGAACAAGGGCCTAATCTAGATAAGACTTAGGTGCTCCTGGTCAGTCATCCAGATAAGATTGAGGTGCTCTGGGTCATTTAAAGGCAAATCAAGGTAGAGGAATACAACTTGTGCTGGATAGAGTTACCCTCCCTCTGAAGATTTGCAGTTTAAGTATACCCCTGGATTGAGTCCTTAGCTTGCATTCCCAGGCCTTTTTGGAGGCCAGAAGTACATTTGCACAATTAAATAATGTAGGGTGCCAGCTTCATCCATTCTTGTCTGGCTTGGATATAATGATGAAAGTCTCTTTGAATCACTGAAATGCATTCTACTAGGGCTGGCTACTGAAACTGCCTGTTACCTGGTGGTCTCCCATGTAAGTACTAAGCAGTGCTCACCTTGAGGTTGGATTAGATTGGTTGTGCTCAGGGTCGTGTGATGGTGTAAAAAATAAACAAAAATGTTATTGAAAGAGCTAGTCTGGTCAACTGGGACTTGAGAGGGCCAGGTTGAAATTTCCATTCAGCCACTAAATTCCTTGGATGACTTTGGGAGAGACACTTTCTCTAAGCCTAACCTACCTGCCAGGGCTGTTGTGGAGGAAAGGCAAGATGTGGCTATAAATATAATACGTACGTACATACATAGATACATACATACGTGCAGTGTGGTGTAATGGTTTGAGTGTTGAGGAAACAGGGTTCAAGTCCCCACTCAGCCATGGAAACCCATTGGTGACCTTGGGCACACTCTCTCAGCCTTAGAGGAAGGCAATGGTAAACACCTTCTGAATAAATCTTGCCAAGAAAACTCTTTGAGAGTGTCACCATAAGACAAAGTTGACATGAAGGCACATGACGATATAGTACACATATACATTTGTTTAAAAAAACAATTACAAATAAACATATTCAATCAACTTGGAATAAGAGACTTTAAAGAGATATTGATATGACTGTTTCTGCTCAAGCCTGCCTTGTAATAATATCCAGCAGCAGCAGCAGCAGCGAAGAGCAATCTGTTTATTTCATGCACTGTGAGGGGCTAAACCTAGCTGGGATTTGTTTTCTGACTTGCCACTGCTAAACAGCACTTAGGATGACTTGTGATGATGTGCCAACAGCTGAAAGCAGGCTTGGTTCAGCCTGCGAGGTCATGGACATACAATATGGGCTGAAGCAACTTGAAGCAGGCTATGGTTATATCTCAGTATCTCTAATTTGAACCCCTGCCTCTCTGTGTTTGGAAATTTCCCTCATAACGTTTCAAAGTCTGGCTGTGTCTGTGTCAGAAAGCCTGACTGTTTCTAGGATGCTTGAGAAAGAAGAGGAGAAAGAGATATGAGAAACTGGAGAAAGAAATAGAGGGAAGATGGCAAAAGGCCTCCCTCCTGTATGAAAATGACTGTGCAACTTTAGCCTGAGTATGGTCTGTAAGATGCCAGAGGACTTGAACATTTCGGGAAGCATCTGAATCTCTCTGCCAGGGTATTTTGACAGAAAGTGGAATTGCAATTCACTACTGACTGACAGTACAGCAACTGATGTCATTTCAGCCACCAGTTCATCAAGTCATGTGGAGGTCCTTAAAGAGAGGTTGGATGGCTGTCTTTCAGGAGTGCTTTAGTTATGCATTCCTCCATGGTGTGGGGTTGGACTAGATGACCTTTCAGCAGGTGACAAACAAGAAATTCCTTGCTCTACACAATATTAAAGGCACAGTAGTCCTATCTGGCTTTTCACTTGTCAACTTTATTACATAGTCATTTAAAAATAAACATAATAAATAAATAAAATAAAATAAAATAAAAATAAACAAAAACCTGTAGATTTAGGAGTGGGATTAAAATCAGAAACACATCATGGGAAGAAGAGAGTCTTTAACCCTGTCTTCCCAATGAAGTTTTGACAGAGATTGGGAGCCTTGACTGCTGTTGTTTGCAATGGGAGGAAAGTAATTAGTTTGTAATTACAATTCAATGAAGGAGTAATTCTGGGTAACTAGAATTTGTTATCTGGGCAGGAGAGGGGCAATCTGAATCCACTTGGAATCTGGAGTTAGTTTGGACACTGATATAATCCACAGCTTGCTGTGCATGGGAATTTAGAGAATTCACCAAAGAGGGTTTTTCCCCATATTGTTTTCTTATCATGTTTGATTAAACTTGTTTATCTACCACTGAGAACCTTGAGCTGCTCTGAATCTCAGTTTTGGGGTATAAATAAAGATGACTGACAAACTCCCCTTTGGCTCTCTGTGTGTCTTGGATTTCAGGTCCTATGATCCCTTACCATTGGCCATGCTAGGTGGGGCCGGTAGAATATGAAGTGTAAAATATCTGGAGGACCAAAGGTTCCCTGAACCAGTTTAGATCTTTGTCACTTTGGAGCTTTGGCACTGTGATGAGTTCTACATGGAATGCTCCAGTTTATGAAAAATTAGCAAAGGGAGCAAGGCTTGGCTATCATGGACACATGATACCACCATCTTCCACTCACAATGCAAATTTATTTTATTAGTTCTTAAATTTATATTGTTGTCTCTCCCCTTATGAGTCTAGGATGGCATGCAAGGGGTTTATTGACTGCTGGGGTGGGTAGACTGAAAAACAGTGTCTGAACCAGCATTGCCCAGCAAAACGCATGGATGCGGGGAGATATTTGAATCCACATCCTCCCCGGTCCATGCTCAACACTATGCACTATCCCACACTGGCTGTTTGGTCTTGACCTATAAATGACTTGAGCTCAATTAGGAAGCCATCTTCCTTTCCACTGAAATCTCTCTAAGATAAACTGAGAATGCCCTCTGGACTATTCCATCTGTGTGTCAAGTGTGGTGATGAAGGCAAGGCACATATGGAGGCCTTCTCAGTGACAGCTTCGCAGTAATAAAATTCCTTCCTCTTGGAGACTCGCCAATGTCCGTGCCTGAATGTTTCTCCAGAAGCACAGTGAGCTATTTGTGCCAAGTTTTAAGAATGGGAAAACTGGGAAGGAATTGGGTCTCCCTGTCCACTTTCTCTGGTCTTTCTGTCAGTTTTTTTATTTATTTTTTTTTTTTAAGGACACCTGATTTTAGAATTCAGTCACGTACCTTGAGTGTCTGTGATATGCTGGCAGAGGAAAAGACCCAGATTAAAAGATAATCATTGCCTTGAGAAAGAGGATCATTCTCTGGTACAGTTAGGAGATTTAAATGGCAAATGCACTGAGGGTGAAAGAAGCCTGGTAGATATTGCCCAGGTGTATGATTCTGGCAGTGGACATGTGGTAAAGGGATTTCCTGTGTGAACTAAGGCAGGAGCTTGGCTTGCACTCAGGAGGTCAAAGTGCTCAAGAAGCTTGTCTGGGCTAAAAATGGACCTTGCATGGAAAGGTGACAGGGGGAAACAGAGATGTGCTTTGGATTACAATGTGCTTGTATGAACCAACAGGGACCATGTGTCTTGGTGTCGGTGCTCATTGCTAGTGCATATGTAAAATAAATCCTACTGTTTTTTATGAAGTTTCCTTCAAGTAGGGATGCATAAGCCTTCATTTCCCATCTCTCTGGCAACTAAAAATATGTGATGCTCTACCACGTGAATGGTTTTCCTGAGAGTTACATTAAAATCACTAGTTGGTAAGGGAGACTGTGGTCTGGATGGGACATTTGCTTGGCGTTGGGGGAATTGCCCATAAGGGTTGCACCCCCTTCAGCTGAAATTCCATACATACCTGTGTTTCTATTTTGAGAACTAGAAATGGACCTTTAAGCCAAATCCTGTTCACGTCATCAGATCATGGGGCTGAACTTTAAAGCAAGGGTGGGCAATTTTGGCCCTCTTGATGTGGCTGGACTGCAACTCCCACCCATTCTTGCCAACACAGAAGGCCCACCAATAGCAGGATATCAGGAAGTCACAAATTGTTCACTCCAGTGTTAGATGCACATATGGACAGTTCCATTCTTCATATTTCTTTCCCTTCAGAAGTTGTATTCAGACTTTGAAAAAACCTTCAGTTAATAACTGAACACTTAGAAAACTTTTCCTCGATTCAGAATCATTCCTCCTGCTTCTCCCTCTTGAAGTAGAGATGGAAGACCTGTATCTTCCATTGTGCAGCTCATGCTGTGTGTACAACTGCCTCTGTTTCACCATGTTCAGTAAAAAAAATATTATGTGAATGCCTACTAAATGCAAAGGATGAAATGGTCCTGCAATTTGGGTTTCATTTTCAGCTAAACAAACAGCTAAAGGAGGTTTGTTTAGGAAAGCATATAATGTGAATGTTAGGACCATAGACTCATAGAGTTGAATCACAAGAGCCATCTAGTCCAACCCCCTGCTATGCAGGAATATATTACTAAAGCACTCCCAAGAGATGGCCACCCAACCTTTGTTTATGCACCTCCAGTGAAGGAGAATCCACCATGCTTGGTTTATGTTCCAGTCTCTGAAGTAACAGAAAACAGGCTTTCTTCTCTTCTCCATGCCCATCCCTTCAGATATGTAAAGGTGGCTCTCATGTCACCTCTCCATCTTCTCTTCTCCAGGCTTCCTAATCCATTCCACACAGTGCTTGGTTTCCACACCTTTTACCATCTTAGTTGCACTCCTCTGGATATATTCCAGCTTGTCAACAACCTTGCACTGTAGTGCCCAGAATTGGACACACTCGTCCGGATAAGGGTTGACCAAAGGAGAATTGAGTGAAATGGCTATTTCCCTTAATTTGGACACTATACTCCTGTTGATGCAGCTTAGAACTGGACTGGTTTTATTGGCTACCACATCACACAGTTGGCATCACACTGTTAAGTCATGTTTAGTTTGTGGTCTACTAAGACCCCTAGATCCTTTTCATAAGTACTGTTTTTAAGAGAGGTATCACCTGTCATATATTTGTCATTTCATTTTTCTTGCCTAGATCTAGTACCTGCATTTATCCCTGTTGAAATTCATCTTGTTTATCTTGGCCCAGCTCTCCAATCTATCAAGGTCATTTTGAATTCTGATCCTGTCCTCTGGGGTTTACGTTAACCCTTCATCCTCTGTTATTTGTAAAGATGTTGACTCTGGGCTTAGGACAGAATGCTGTGTTACTCCACTGGTCACTTCTTCCCAGGATGAAGAGGAACCACTGGTGAACATTCTTTCCGTTTGGTCTGTCAATCAGTTATAAACTGGTGGCACAGTGGTTAAATGCTGGTACTGCAGCCACAACATTGTGAGTTTGATCCTGCAGGGCTCTAGGTTGACTCAGCCTTCCATCCTTCTGTAGGTCAGTAAAATGAGTACCCAGCTTGTTGGGGGCAGTTAGATAAAAACATTGTAAACTGCTTAGGGAGTGCTTTGCACTAATAAGCAGTATAGAAATGTAACCACTGTTGCTCTTGCTATAAACTCTCTGATTTTCTTTTTGTTTTTTTCAAGGCTCTTCCTGCTTTAATTATTCACTGCATCAGAAAGTCCAGTATCCCTGAGATAAGGAATTGTAACTGGAAGAGGCAGGCTCTCCAAAAGAAGCAGACTTGTAAATTATAATTAGTGCCACTATGCCAAGGCATGGCCCACTTAATATTTACTGGCAGTGAGTCACTTAAGTAGTGGATCATCATAAACCCAGCATTCTCCATCTTCATGTAGCAGCCATGTCTCCTGTGGAATCTCTTTCTCCTTTCTGATAATCTCTCTGATTTTCAGAATCTTTATGTGAAATTCCAAGTACTAGCAAACTGTTTCTTGTTTAACTACATTCAGAAAGCCTTGTATTCCAGCCTTGAAGATTTCTGCTCTGTCACATACATAACTCAGTTTCTTGGGAAACATTAAAAAACATCAGCCACAGTCTGTGTTGGTGCATCACTGCTCTGCCTGTCTAATGTGCAATAGAAGGAACAGTCCTGGCAGCAGGCACATGCAATATGATTCCATTGTGCTACTGTTTGATGCAGGAGTATGTTTGATCAGTTACCAGTGATGAATATCATATCACATCAAACAATATGATATGGTCTCATTGTATGGAATTATGGCTGCTGTCAATCAGGCAGTCTTCTGCTCCTTTAACTGCCACCTTTGGGGAATAGAGTAAAATGATAGCAACACATGCATTAATAAATAAGCTCTTGCATGAATTCCATGCAGACCTGTTGAGATTTTGTTGTTCCTTTCTTTCTGCTTTTCCTCTTCCCTTTTACTTCTCTTAACATGCAGGCACAAGAACACAAAGTGAACAGGAGTCTACAAGAGGACTTCCAAATGAGAATACATAAAAAGTCAGGGTGCTCTAATATTTAGGCAGGGAGGATCCTGTCTCATGAGGAAGTTGCCAGAGAGCAGTAGTCCCCCCAAACTGTCCCTCTTCAGCTCCGTGGCCATTCCCTTCTCTTGGAGGACAACCCTACGTGTGCTACACAGCATGCCTTAAACTAACTTGCTGACTTCAGAGACTGCAGAAGATCCATTTGCATTGTTAGTGAAGTAAGCACCAGCTGCCAGTCCAGTGGATTTCTGCACTTGGAATGGAAGAGGATGCCATCCTGACATTCACTTCAGCCAGCAAAATACCTTGGGCCAGAACTTGTAGGAAGCTGCTGGTGCTGCTGGTGCTGCTCCTCCCCCTCCCCTCCCCTCCCCTCCCCCACTGCCTTTTTTCCATTCTGGGACTCAAGGCAGCTTACGAAAGTTAAAAGCAGATACAGCTGAAAAAAATTACATCACACAAAAGTTAAAAACATAAGACTATCAATAAAATTAAAAGCAAACCATTAAAAAGAGCAACAGCATAGCACATGAAAGTTTCTTTTTTCTGAGCTGTAAGCAAACAAAACAGTTCTCACCTGTGTACCAAAAGATAGCCAGGAGGGTGCCATTCTAACCCCTAGAAAGGGAATTTCCAGAGTCTGGGAGCAGCTACCGAGAAGACCCTCTCATATGTTCCCACTAGATGTACCTGTGAGGGTGGTAGAACAGAGAGAAGACCTCAAGACCCCAGAAGACCTGAAGACACAGACAGGCTCATACATAGAGATATGATGCCTTAGAACCTGGACCAATAGTTACGCACATACTTCCCCTATTTTGAAATTCAAAACTGTTCTGTGGGTTATAATACTGTGTGATAATGGGGCTTCCCATTATCTAGACTTAGCTAAAGGGGGACACTTCCCTCTTCAGGTAAACCAAGGGTTAATGAGGTGTTGGGATTAGATTACATTTTAGTGTGGGTCAGCATCATAGGTCATGTGGGTCAGCATCATAGTCACAGGGTGAGAATTGACCAATCAAAAAGGAAAGAGGTGAGCATCTTCACGATGCTTCCAGATGCTTCCAAGGAGAAGTTATAAAACTTCTTGCGAGGTCATGTGGCTGGGAGATAACAAGGGGATAACAAAGAAGAACAACCCAGGAACCTCCTGGAGGGGGGTTTTGAGCTAGTAGCAGGCTGTAGGTCTAGCCTCCTGGTTTCTCCCTTTTAGAACATTTAAGCCTGAGAACCATCTGTGAGTACTAGACTAAAGTAGTTAGTTGCATTAGGGACTTTTCTGTTATTCTGGAGGCTGGCTGATCTAAAGAATGTGTGTGTGCTTTTATATCTGTTCTTTTGTAACTACTTGTAACTAAGCGTGCCTGGGAGGGGGAAGCCTTCCCATGTGTGTTATTTGCCTTGCTCATTTGCATGCCTTGAATAAATACTTTCTGTAAAAGACCCTGTTTCTCTCCTTCCCACGCCAACGCTAGGTAGAACTCCCCATCTGGGGGGGGGAGGGACAGCGTCCCACTGTCCTGTCCTGTAATTCATAATTCAGTGGGTGGTGGCAGCAAAGATTAATATTAATCACGTACGGGAATGTACATTTCAGTTTCACATTCTGGAATTCTACATTTCAGTATCACATACTGTACATAATTCTCTGCTCCTTTCCATTGCAATATAAGGAAATCTGCCTGGCTTTGGAGCCAGGTGATATGCTCAAATAATCGTTTGTGGGAAAGTATGTGTAGTGTCATGTCACAAGAAGAACCAAAGTAGAGCTCTGCACAAAGGTTCATCTCCTCTGGCTTCATTTGTGTCTCTACCAACCAAGCCAACAATGTTCCTGTAAGGCCACTAGCAGAACCTGAAGACAACGTAGTGCTTCACTTCCCAGTTGCGTGTAGGAGGCTCACTTGAGCCATTATTTATACCTCCAACATTTCATAGATTAAAACTGGGACACTTGTGGCCAAACAACATCACAATGTAGTCAAGATGGCAAAGAACAGACATGCTAGGGGAGGATGTAACAATTTGGTTTTGCCTGAGATGACAGGGGGAGGTGAGATTCTCCCCTCTCCTCTTGCCCCCTGCTGCATTAGTGAAGTAGGAACTGCTTTTGCATTTTGAGCCCAGTTTTCACCAAAGGAAGTAACCTGAAGATAAAGGAGGAAAGTAGGAGGAGGAGAGAGAAACTGGAGAATTATGCTCTTTTGTTTCCTTTGATTTAATATTTGATTTTACTATAAAATTGAAAGTACCCATGGCTGGTTCTAAGGAAATAAATAAAAATCAACCAGTAGCTGAGATAATGTCTGAACCAAAGCATAGAAAGGTTACAAATCCTAGAATCCTACTCCACTCCATCTGCCCCCCCGACAAAGGAAATTTCCCAAACTCTGGTTTGTATCAGGCCTTCGTCTGTATCTCACCCACTGCAGTCTGCTGCAAAGGCTAACTTTGGCTTCTCAAGAATCCAAGAGCCTGTCATATTGCCATCTTCAGCTGTCACGTTGTCATCAGGCATCCCAGACTATTGGGGGTCAGCATTCAAAGAGAACCCATCTAGCAAGCTGGGGTTTCTTTTCAAGCTCCAGCTCAAGTGTGAATCCACTGTGCTGCACCTTATTGCATGGAAATTGTTAATTTGGGAGAATGTGCTCTGCTGTATTCTGATCTTGCCTGATCGTTCAAGCTGTGTGCAAAGAGATCTGCCAAAAGAAGGTTGAGTGGCAAATGTTTGCCAAGACGACGCTGTGGCATGGTGTGTCACACTGCTGCCTCTTTGGATATCTTTAACCCAATGAGGCACTCTTGCTATGTGTACCCAAATGCTGCACAGGAGCCCCAGTGGAAGAACAAATAAAATCACCAAAGTGCAGTCTTGGTAGGAAAGGGTTCACAGTCCAGATATAAGCCATATGAAAAGAAGCGAATGGTGCTTTGTTGGAGCTTCCCCTTCTTCTCTTCAGATATCTTGTTCACAGCAGTGCCTTCCTCCTGAGGTGATCATACCTCCAAGGGCTCCTTCTGCTCAAGAAGTATTTGCCTAAATGTTCTGGCCAAGTTCCAGTCTGGATAATTGCACTCAGCCTAATTTATGTGTTCTGTTTGGACATTTGTACACTCCAAACAGTGCCTCAGTATCTGTACTATACAAACCAATGTTGTGAAAACTTGCTTGCATCTTAGAAGAGGGTAAAGGCAATTCAGCTTAGATATATACAACATGAGACTGTAATGATCCCTGATTTGTGAAGCCATTGCAAGTGTAGCAATTCCAGGGGCCAGTATTGTTAGGAGGTGAAGTGAAAAAGAAATAAAAGTGGAGTGTATGCTTCACTTAAGTATTGCTTGCAGACACTGGAGTAGCAGTAAATCCGGCGGCAGTGGAGATGTCACAAGGGCTTGTTACATGCAACTGTGACAAGCCCTTGTATTAGGATGTTGCTAAACAGTGTCTCCTGGACCATCTGATAATATAGCACCATGCTGAGCAAACTATACAGGCTGAACAGTGCTGATCACATCCAAAACTTAAAGGTCTTTTGCACAACTCTGTTTCTGGTTCAAACGGGCAAGCTGTTGTAGGTTTTTTTTGTTTTGTTTTGTTTTTGAAATAAAACTTTTGACTGTTAAAAAAAATTGCTGAAAATTTTCAGATTTGCTGGCTAAAGTCTTGACATAGAAATGGAGCTTATCACCTCATTGGACAAAACAATCCGGGGCCATTTCTGTACTATAGTTAAAGTGCTATTATTCCACTTTCAACATCCTGTGGAATTCTGAGGTTTGTAGTTTGCTGAGGCCAAAGAGCTCTCTGGTTGAGAATTCTGAGTGCTGCTCCCTAAACTACAAACCCCTGAATTCCATGGGATGTTGAAAGTGGAGTAATAGCACTATAACAGTGTAGTGTGGAAATGGCCAGAATCTCCTAAGAAGCTGGCTTCTACTGATTCACATACAAATGGAGGTTTAATCACCCCTCCACAACTTCCTAAGAAGATCTTATTGGCAGTGAAAATGCTTTCTCTGTGACTATTCCACATGCAAAGAACTCTGCATATGTTCTGAAGCCCACAACTCTACACAAATAAGTAACACATCACTAAAACAATTGATTTTATCTGGAATTCTCTCTGTGTGATTTTTTAATTCCTAGTAAATTGCTTCACTTCCTAATAAATTTCTCTTCTACATATGGATATTTGATTGTGTCATTTTAGAAATGATTTTCTCCTTAAAATTTTTCCCCGCATAGTTTCAAAACTATTTCTTCTGATTGTAACCCCAAACCTGCCCTACTCTTTAATGTGTTAGAACCCACCCGGATCACTTAGGAAAGAGTAGACCTGAAGAAAGAAAGAAAGAAAGAAAGAAAGAAAGAAAGAAAGAAAGAAAGGAAGGAAGGAAGGAAGGAAGGAAGGAAGGAAGGAAGGAAGAGAGAGATATTTAAAGTGCTCTGAAACCAATGGAACCTACATGAGTTATGACTAATTTGTCCAGTGATTTGAGTGCAACATTTTATTTTATTTTATTTGCATTCTGGGAGCTGTTAGGCAAAAATCTGGTGAAATGAATGAGGGCTTACTTATAACTGATAGCCGTAGTGCACCACACAAAGTCCACCAGTTTCATTATGTCTTAAGTCTATATAAATGTCCATAAGATGAGGTCCTAGTGTAAGAGAGAACTCAGTCTGATTAATTTCAGGCAACAGAACTCAATGAGTTAATTTTTTTCCCCTGTCAGTTGCTAAAAGCAGGTCACTTATCTGTTAATAATCAATATCAAAATCTCAGCCCAGACTTTTTTTTTTTTTTTTGGAAAAAAAAAACACACAGACTGTACAACTAACAGTTTGGCACAAGGATGGAGGGAAAAGCGGTGCCAGCTGACTGATGAGCACCCATCGTTTTTAATTAATTGGGTTGAAAAATGTTTTATGTCAGGTTGAATTTAGGAGCTCACTCAGCTGTGATTTTTCAGGACATATCACATACACACTCCTACCTTTCTCTGTCTTGCCAACTCACTCTGAAGAAATGATAGAATATAACGTACAGAAGATGTTAGTTAGCATGTTAGGCTAGAAATGTTAACAGAACATTGAAAGTGGTTTTTTTTCTTAATGATATTGTGCGCTTGTGTGCATCATTTCTTTAAAGTTTTTCACTGGTTAACTTTCATGCTTTTAATTAGACAACTGGAGGAATTATCTAAATAAAGGGACAGTTGGCAATAAAATACAGAGTTGCTATTATGAAGGCATCAATTGAAAGCAGCCCTTTTCTCACCTAAGTAACTGTAGACAATGGGAAATCATATTGAACTTGTTTATTGAACTGGACATGGGTTGTTTGTATGCATGTCATCTGCACTGACCACCCCTCTCAGCTTTTGTTGGAATCTGTGTCAAATTAGTAGCCACTTCTTTTTGAACACAGAATATGTAGAATATACCCGAGTTTCTCTTTAAAGTAAATGTATGTTCCTACCAGCCTCTTCTTAATAGAATCAGTTCTGATAAACTCTTTGTTCGTTCTTTACAGAGCTTCAGTGGAATGGTTCTTTGTATTAACTTTTTAAAGTTACATTACAAAGAGGTTTTAAGATTTCCCAACAGGGTTTTTTTTTTATTTAAACAGGAGCTTTTGATCTCAAACCTGCTGAGGCCTAGTGAAATCCTTACCAATTCTCCAGTTGCTCTTCACTATTGGAATTTGAAAAGACCCACCTGAAGGATTTAACTCACTGTATGGTTTCTGCCATCCTTTTAGTTCGGCCTATTCATGTAGACAGTGAGGGGGTCTCGGGCACCCTTTGTGATCTGCTAAGTAGCCTAAGGTGCCCTTTGCATAAGATGTACTCCTGAGGAAATAAAAAGCGGGAGGACACAAACCTATATACCTTATTTCCTGCTATCTTCACTTAAAGGGAGAGAGCAGGAGGTCTGCTTAACATCCTTTGCTACCTAAATACCTTTTGGACAAGGAAGCTCAATAAAAGAACTTTCATTGCATCCATTACCCTACTGTGGTGCATAGCAAATTAGATTTAAAAGGGTCCCTTTTCCCTTACAGCTATTTCTATCATTTTCTTTAAATTTTCAATTTAGTGTCTAGTGACAGAATATTCCATAATGTACTTTAGAACTATATAACACCAATTATGCTAACTGTGAACATTATTTCAAAAGAATTAGAGTTATATTAAGTTATAGACAAACCATTGGGGGAAAAGGTCAGGTTAGGAGGAGGAGAAAGAAAAAGCAGCTTTGTGAAAGTCAACATTAGAAACTGAGTGATATGAATTTCTTTCTCTCCCTGCCCGCCCCCAATTCCTGCATAGTGTAGAATGTGCACAGCATGGATTTCTTCTCTGAAATGGTCTTCGTTAATTAGATGAGAGTAAGCCATGTTCCCTTGTTATTTCACATCTACGTGTTTCTCCATTAAGAGCTACTGTTGACTATTACCGGTTGTGCCGAAACATTATTTTTAATTTTGAGTCACTGAGTAGCACAAATGATTACCCAGTAGTTGCTTTGTAGATAAAAGATCAGTTAGCTGAACAGCCTTGAAAGAGTATCATAAACTGAAAATTATGTTGTGCTTACCAGGATCTGCTAACACAAAAGCTAGCAACTTTGTGGTATGGGGCTATATATTCAGCTAGCAACACCCCCATCCCCACCCCAAATCAGTTCAGTGAAGAATTAAGCCATAAAAGAGAAAATGCAACATTGAGCAATTCCTACTTTCTTTGTCCAGCTCAAGTCTCTTCACTTTGTATTGTGACATGAAGAAGTAAAAAGAATAGCAGCATTATGCCACCAATTGCACAAAGAATACATTTATGGGACATGCTTTCAAGGTTCAAAGCAGGTTGAATTAACAATTTTAAAGTATTGCAGGCTTTCAAAAATTTATACCACAAATGAATTGTGAATTTTTCAAAACTTATTTTCACAGTTTCATTTTCGAAGTTTATTACATAGATCCCTATTTTACACTAGCTGCTGGGCAAATGTTCCCTTTAAAATTCTTTAGAGCTTTTGCTGCATACCTTTCACATCATAGGAAATGTTCTCTTTCCCTGCAGCATGGCCCCACCTGCTGTATGTTCCTCCCCAGGTTTCATCTTTGGGTAAAAGCTTGCTCTAGTTTCCATTGAAATCTCATAGAGTGTAGAGCAAGTTTGGGAACACTCCCTGTGGAAGGATGTGGCCCATTTTAACCAGTTTCCTAGTCAGATTATATTTTCTACAGATGTCTATTAGTTTGTTTTTAATCTAAAAACCTTGGTGGGCATCTGTGACAGATAAGGGTAAGGTGAAGCCAGCATGGCATAATTGTTTGAGCATTGGACTATGACCTCTGGAAACCAGGGTTCAATTCCTTGTTTGGTCATGGAAAGCTACTCTTTATTAGGTTCGCACTAAGCCAGAAATGACTTGAAGGCACACAACAACAACAAAATAGGTTTTTTCTCCTGAAGTTTTATTATTTTAGTGGGTTTATTGGTCAAGATTGACTTCCACTGACGGAGTAATAGAACCAAGCAGAACTGGGAGCAGGGTGGTCAATATCTCCCTATGGGAACCTACCTGTTTACCCCTAAAACCAGCTATGCAGGATGGGGAAACTTCACTAGGAAGATTTGGAGAGGTGAAGAAAATTCCACTCAGGAAACACTCGATTTAATTTTTAAATAACTTTAACCTGCAATACATTGTTATCTTTTCCCCCCTCACATTGGATCCTTTATGAATAGAAAATCGTCAGATGAAAGCAACAACCAACAAGAAAAGAATATGGCAGCTGTGACCTAGCCCATGTCAAACATGCATGTGCATTTAAAGAACAAACACAACATATGGAAGAGGCCTAAAAAGAACAGTTTCCCATGTGGATCCCAGCAAAAATCTCAGAGGTAACAGCTTCAAAATTCAGCTTCCTGGGACTGGCGAAATATCTTTATGGGGATGTACAGAAAACAAGACAACCACCAGGATACAAGACTCTCTCATTCTAAGGCCATTTCCACACTTGGCAATGGAATCACCCTGGTCCAGTACTTACTGGACTTCTTGACTTGACGCGAGGGTCCAGGCTGCTCCGGAGCAGTGCGTGGCCGCCGCTCCATACTGCTCCGGGGACGAAAGTGGCGGCTTCCAGTTGGTGGAGGCTCTTCACCAACTGCTGAAGCTTGCCAGCCTAAAGCCCACCCCCGGCAGATCTGCAGACTTGCACTGGTGCGAGGCTGCAAATTTGCACTGGAGCGCAGGAATGGAGTGGCACGGAGTGGCGCGCTCCGTGCTTTTTAAAAACCTGAAGAAGCAGGTTTTTAAAAAGCACGCTGCACGACCACTTCGGGTCGTTCCGGAGCGGACTGAGGTGCGGAACTATGTAAAGTAGTCCGACCCAGTCCGTTCCCAAGTGCAGATATCCTCTCTGGAAGACGCTCTGCACCGGTTTTTTAAGCCCATGTGGAAATGGCCAAAGCTACCTTTAATACTTGCTGTTTCAAAATCTTTTAACCTTGGAATTAACTTATCTATCATACGATATTAATGAATGAAAATAAGCAAAGGAAACTTCAGCATTGTCCATTTCCTTACTGTCCCCAAAAAGTAAGGTATTGAAATGGATGATACATAAGCGTATTTTCCAGTATATAATGGAAATCACATCCAAAAAAGCCAGTTTGCCAAATGCTATAATTTCTGAATTTGGAACTGAACAGTATCTGAAATAGACACTAGACACAGACTTCAGTTTTCCCACTCTGTTTTCTTCAGCACCGCACCTATAACATCGTACAGCTCAACACAAAAGCTTCCATTAGTCATAATACATGCACCTCCAAGGTGCAAAGACTGCCTATT
Source organism: Ctenosaura bakeri (assembly GCA_948474755.1). Taxonomy (NCBI): domain Eukaryota; kingdom Metazoa; phylum Chordata; class Lepidosauria; order Squamata; family Iguanidae; genus Ctenosaura; species Ctenosaura bakeri. The sequence continues at coordinate 404,275 of CAOLHI010000485.1, forward strand.
CCAGTAGTAAACTCTTGCATTCTGTCCTGTCTATATTGCTTTAAATTCCAGGTAATGACCTGATTGCGTCCAGAGGGGCTTGGGAGACAGAGGGTGTTCTATTCCCAGCTTTCTGTTGTCAGCCTCTTCCTACGACCTTTGGTAAGTAACTTAACCTGTTGTCCTCAGTATCCCCAGCAAAATGGGAGTCCTTAATGCTTATCTAGTGGGATAACAGTGCTTAATACTTACCTAATGGGATAATAATGCTTACCTATCTACCTCATGAGTGTGTTGCACGGATTAATTAGTTTGTGTTTGTTAAGTGCTTTTGGGAAGGTAAGAAGCACACAACAGAAGGGTTAAGCATTATTACAGAAGAACTGCTCTCTGTCTGTCTGTCTACCTATCATTACCAATTGCTGGTTGTTTGAAGCTTAAAGATACTTTTCATAGATATACTTTTCCCCCTTTTTTTGGCACTCCAAACAGCGAACATTAGAATGAGGAATATACATACAGTATTTACATTTACACATGGCCGTGTGACATACATGCATGCACACATAGCTCTCTTTCTGGTCTCAATATGGACTTGCTATTTTATTGTAATGCTGTATGTAGCATTTGGCATAGAGAGAAGTGAAACTACATTTGAATTGGACATCCAATAATGAGTACATTTGAAAAGTGCAGGATATTCCCACCTCCTCTTGAGTTAATAGGACACAAAATTGACACACCTTAGGCTATAATTTTTTTCTTCTTCACTCAGATTCTGAATCAAAGGCCATTTCCGCACCGGGCGAGGGAATCGCCCCGTGCCACTACTTACTGGATCTTCTGGCTCCCTGGTCCGGTCCAGGCTGCTCCAGAGCACTGCGTGGCTATAGATCTGCACTGCTCCAGCATCCAAAATGGTGGCTTCCGGTTGGTCATGGGTTCCGACCAACCGCTGAAGCTTCGCCAGCCTAAAGCCCGCCCTCTGCAGATCACAGGCTCGCATTGGTGCGAGCCTGCGAATCTGCACCAGAGAGTAGGCACGCAGTGGCACGCTCTGGGTTTTTGAAAGACTGGAAAAATCAGGTCTTTCAAAAGCACACTGGAGGACCACTTGGGGTCATTCCGGAATGGACTGAGGTGCGGATCTAGAGTAAGTAGTCCGGACCCAGTCTGCTCCAAGGTGCAGATGCACTGCACCATTTTTATTACTCCATGTGGAAATGGTCAATGTCACCCACAAGGGGATCTCTCACAATTAGTCCATTTCCCCCTTTTCTTTCAAATGTACTTTGTGAAACCTTTGGTTTTTATTTGACGGTAGACCGAAAGGGTTGCTCTTTAAAGCTGAAAAGCAAAATTTAGAGATGGTAGAATTTCTGCTCTCCCTCCCCTTTTTTGGAAGCATGGGCATTTAGATCTTTCAACCTCTGGCTACATAGAGAATTCCAAGAAAATTCCTGAGATCTGTTAAAATCCAGAGCACACCTCTTAGTCTGGTGTGTTGTACATTGGCTTTTCCTGTTTGAAAAAGGGCTCTCTGCACTTATAAAAATTGGATCTGCACAAGAAATGTGATATATCTCTGGGCTAAATACCAGGATTTGGTTAGCTCTAAGAGCAGAACTTACATTTCAGGGGGAAACACAGGAATAAAATATAGGATGTAAAGCTTAAAATAAATCCTAACCCCCAAGTCCTGCATTTAAGTATCATGTTATTCTGAAATCTAGTAGAGGACATTCCACATAACCAAGAGTTTGTCAAGAAAAATGGCATCTGAGAGCAAAAGCAAACACACGTACACAACTGATCCATGACCAAATGCACTGACAGTCTCACAACTGCCCTAACAACCCAGGCATTTTAACAGGAAGCTAGCCAGGAAGTCAGGTGCTGTTCTCTGGAAAGAACATGTTCCAGATTCGTTGGCATTTGGCCCTTCATCTGCTCTGCAAAGCTAGTGTTGGCCTATGGGAAGTAGATCCAAGTGGAGCCCCTGGAGAAAGGTAAAGGGATGAATGATTGACACTGTCAACAGTGGACTTTTCAAGTTAGCGTTGAAGTATGCTGAATGGAATGCAGAGTTATTACATATGCTTAGTTTGGCAGTTGTGCCTTTTAGGAGGTGGTGGTTCGTTTTCTCTTTGTAGAAGAAAAAAGGGGGAAGAATTAGGAGAATAATCTGTGTATACTTGGGAGCTTGTGTCTTTGCTCAACAGTTAGCTTTTCCACATTTCCCATGGCCAACTATATTACTACAGCAATTGAAGAAGCTGGCATCTAGCATTTAAGGGGATAAAAATAGAGAGGAGTAAACAAGACCAAGGTAGTCTATGAGGAAAAGAGAATGGTGGCCATTCAGCCACAGGACATTAGCCAAATATCAGAGCAGTATTCTGGAGGGGAAGGAGAACGAATCTTACTGCCAACATGCCTGTTGTTTGCTTAGGACACAGCTGTGCTAAGCAAACTGATACCATTTTAACCACCGTGACTGTGTCCTATGGGATCCCTGGATTTATAGTTTGGGGAAGGATTTAGAATTCCAAGCAAAATAACTGTAGAGAACTCTCCTGAACTACAGTTTCCAAAGTACCCTGAGAAGAGGGACTGAAATTGGGATATGTTGGCAGTTATATTTCTGGGGAGTTGACCAGGACTGTCTTGCAGATAAGTACCTCACCAAACTACAAATCTCAGGATTCTGTAGGATGAAACCACAGCAGTTAAAGTGACATCAAGCTACTGTAAGAGTGTAGTGTCGATACACTTGTAGGTCAAGAGCCTATGTGGGTGTATAGCTCCACAAGCTCAATTCTACTTCCTCTTCCCACCTGGCAGCTGTCACTTACTGAAGGGGAAGGGGAAGGGAAACTATTGAAACTATGGCAAAGCAGCTGGTCTCAGCTCAGGCAGGGGGTGGAAGAAATGCTATCAAACAGAGTGCATCTACCTTTTTTCAGGAGCCCAGAGCAGTGGCTGTGTCTTCCTCAACTGAATTGCCTCCTCCCTCCACTTCCCTATGGCATCAAGCAGCAGCTATCGACCTCTGTGATCCCTCCAAAAAGGGATTTATGTGTGCACAAGCTGCACTTGTGCATGTGGAAGTCACTAACAAGATGCCAGCCTTAGCATTGTAGGAAGTCAGAGCAGAACACTGATGTACGTGCTCAGTGGTTTACTGCTGAAAATGCCCAGAGTATTTTGAGGACTCAGCCTCAGTGGCTCTCTTGAAGACATATGTGAAGGCCAGAAAGCCCACATAGTTAGTATGCAGTATGCTGTTTTTATTTTAGAGCCATAAAATTAGATGGCTTCCATCTTATTCAAAAAACTGTATGGTATCCTGTTATTTCAACCAATTGGTGCTGTTTGATGTTCATATGGCTGAACTGTTTTTATAGGGCTACCTGGACCATAAGGGAGTGGTCCCATGACAAAACTAATACCCTCAGAACAGGGATGGAGTTCACCTGTATAGAAGCCCAGCTCTGGCCAGACTATTGTTCAATCTACTTTCTGTTTGTGGGCTAAGCAATCCAACAACCACATCACAGCTTAAATTCTGCTTACCTTCACATCCTTGTATGTAGATTTGGTTACGTGAGCTAGGCCTAAGTTTAGGGGTCTGGTGAAAAGAGACAAAGTATGAACTTTGACATTTTGGAGGTTCCCTTATGCAGGCTTGGACTGGGAGGGAACTCCTTGACTCCTTGTGTTTCCTACTGGGTCCTTTAAGGTTGTCATAAGGAAGTATTAAATGTTAAGAGTTCCCTCATTAAACCTTCAGGAAGCTGTCTGCTTGTTAACCATTACCACACATTTGCCTTCTCTTTACAAAACTGCTGAGGTTAAATATTAAGCTCCTGCAGTGAAGGACACCTGTATTTGCTGGTCCCTTTATGTGACTATAGGAGGGGGAAAAAAAGGCTTTACAGCTGTCTAAATTAGCATAATTAAATCCACATCAATTAAAAAATAAAAGAGGGGGAAAAAGCCCTCAATCACCTCTTTCCCCTTCACATGCAGATAGTGGCATTTGTCTAAGGTGCTAAGGCACAAAGGGACTTTTCTAACAGCTGAAAATCTGCCTGAAAGGAAGAGCAATAGGATTTGTATATTGTCCCATGGTTCACCTTAAGACTAGTGGAAGTGATTAGCGGTGGCTGTTCTGCCGAAAGGACTATGGGCCCCATTTTGCATTTCAATTATCCTGGAATACAGGACTGTGCATTGGAGGAGTCCATTTTACAAGGTGCCTCTGCCTCTATTGCTCTTTTATTCCTCTTCACCCCCATCCTATCCCAGTGATGTTGAGGTAGGAGGGGAGGCATAAACAAAGGCTCGCATTATGATTTGGGTGCTTTCACCGACCCCAAATCCCACTTCTTCTCCCTCCCCCCATGTGTTTTGTTTTGTTTTACATGGGGAAGCCCCAGTGACCTCGGGACAGCAACAAGGCTGCTCTGTGTGGAGCGAGCAAAAGAGAATTCCTCCAGATGAAAACTGACATGGGGTTCAGGGGTTAATTTCTGGAACAGGCACATTTGCATACAAATGAAAAATGATGGAATTTCTCTTCTCCTAAATTTTCAATGTCATCAGCATCAAACAGCAGTCAGTGCTCCCTTGCTGTTTGAAGAATATTCATTACTTCAGAAGAAGGGGCACCTTGTTTGGTATTAATCTCTCTGCAGGTCAATGACTTAATTTGCTAAACTTCATCTGAAGTGCCATTCACTTTCAGAGTTCTCCGTTATTCTTTGTTATTTTTCATAACATACTCTTAAGGCTCCCCACCTTTTTTTTAATATAAAGTATAACAGGATACACTTCTCCCACAAAATGGGGAGGTGGTGGGTGGAGAAGGGGGAGGAAATGATATTTCAAAACAGAATTTGTGTAATCAAATTTAGAAACTGTCCATCACCTTCTCAAATTAATCACAGTACCAATCACACATCTAGTTAGGACACCTGTATCTGTCTATTCATAAAGAGTGCATCTGTATTTTATTTTAGTTATTATATGTATATTTCAGCTTTTACTGGGGGGGGGGATCAAGGAGGCATACATATGATTCCTCCTTGCCACACTTATTTTTGCAATAATAGCCTTATGAGGTAAGATAGGCCCAAGGTCACTCAGTGAGTTTCATGGCCAACTGGGAGTTTGAATTGAGGTCTTTCCAGACTTAATCTGAAATACTAACCACTACACCACAATGTGAGCCTATAAATTAATATAGATTATACATGTTTATTGTGGGCATTTAAGCATATAGGTGAGTATATAAGTATATGTAGGCATATATAGTTATACTGAAATGTGTTTGTTTACAGAGAAAATAAATATTTTCCCTTAAATACAGATGCCCAAAGGGACATCTATTGTCTTGGGCAAGAAAGTTACTGGTTGTATTTTTTTTTTAAGTTAACAACCAAAACAGGGATTAATCCCCTAAAGAGAGTCTCAATGTCCTTTTGAACTTCTTACTTTCCGTGGAAATTCTCACCTTTTGTTTTTTTAAAAAAATCTATGACTGGTGATGCACTTAGCAAACTTCAGGGTGTCACATCTTAGGCCATTTCCACACAGGTTAAATAAAACAGTGCAGTGCGTCCTCCACAGAGGACGTCTGCACCTTGGAGCAGACTGGGTCCAGACTAATTGGTGTAGATATGCACCTCACTCCACTCCGGAGCGACTCCAAGTGGTTCTCTAGCGTGTTTTTGAAAAACTCGATTTTTCAGATTTTTCAAAAAGCCAGTGTGCGCCATTGCATGCCTGCTCTCCCATGCAGATTCGCAGGCTCACACCAGTGCGAGCCTGTGATCTGCGGAGGGCAGGCTTTAGGCTGGCGAGCTTCAGCGGTTGGTCAAGACCCACGACCAACCGGAAGCCATCTTTTTGGACGCTGGAGCAGTGCAGAGAGATGGCCATGCACTGCTCCGGAGCAGCCTGGACCGGACCGGGGAGTCAGAAGATCCAGTAAGTAGCAGCATGGGGCGATTCCCTCGCCCGGTGCGGAAATGGCCTTAGTTTTCCATTTTCCTTTGAGTGTCTATAAAGGGCTGTGCACATCCCTGTAGGTTTCATCTTTCTCTCTGAATTCAAGTTGACTTCCTGGTTTTCAGAGGTTTTCAATATGAGACTGCTAGATTGAGGTCTCAAGTCATCCTCATTACCACCATCACATTGTTATTGTCATCCTCCTCCTCCTCCATAGCACTAGCAATTGTAGTTGTAGTGACGCTGTTGGGGGTAGCAGAAGCAGTAATATTGGCCAATTTATATTGCTTAGGATTTGCTGAAATTTTACAAATGCATACAATATAAACAACAGACATGTTTTACCAAGGAGGAAATATAAATGTAAAAAAGAAGAGAGAAGAGAAGAGAAGAGAAGAGAAGAGAAGAGAAGAGAAGAGAAGAGAAGAGAAGAGAAGGAATGCTGTGTGAAGTGAGAAAGGAAAAAAAGAGTAGATGGCATATGAGAGGGAAGGAATAAGGCCGGAAAAGGGAGAGGAAATAGAGAGATTTAATCTATGTACCACTGGCAAGAGTTCCAGATGTCATGACTTGACTAAGGCCATTTCCGCACTACACTGTTACAATGCTGTTATACTATTTTCAACCTCCTGTGGAATCCTGGGGTTTGCAGTTTACTGAGGCCCAAGAGGTCTCTGGCTGAGAATTCTAAATGCCCCTCCCTAAACTGCAAATCCCAGGATTCTGCAAATTGTTGAAAGTGGAATAATAACACTATAGCAACGTAGGGGGGAAATGACCTTTGACATAAACGAATCATTTGAAATATACATGCCACCTCCTACATCTCCATAATGGATGGATAGCGAATCACATCATACCTAGTCAGCATTCTATGTGAGAATGATGACTGCATATTTATTAATGGACATTATTTCTTGTAGCTGGACTCTCTGGATTGGATCTAGAGCCAGACAGTAGAACCCCACTAACTCAATGATGAGGCAGGTAGAAGAGAAGAGAGGGAAACTATTTTCATTTGATTCCCCCAAAGTCTGCTGTTTCACTGAAGTTATGCTTTAAAAGGTTCGGTGGCTATCCAGAACAGTGTGTGAAGTAGTGCTGGGAGATGCAGAGTAAGACAGAATGAGCAAAAATGTACCACCATGCCGTTCTTCTCCAGCAGAGAGCCTCCACTCAATCATGGCCCCTTCAACCAATAGAAGGAGATCCATTCACAGAGGAGCAAGTCTGGATCCAACTCAGTAGCAGGAAAAGGAATTGGTGATGTGACTGTTTGCCATACTTGTGGTAATGTTGGAAGCAACATTGCAACCCCTCCTTGGTAACACTTCAATCTGTCTCCCATGAGCTGAAGAGGAAGTGACAGAGAGTGAAAGAGAAGAAACAGGGAAAATAAACTAAGCCAAAGGCATGCCCTTTTTAATAAAACTGTCTTTGGGCAACAACAACAAAAAGGGAAAGTGGGAGTTAGATGAATTTTGGCTATAGATGGCTTCATCATGTTATTAGATTCATTCTACTTAAATGTTAAATCCCTAAACTCTGAAGTATGTCCTCTTTTGCTTTACAATACCTAATTTTCTGAAATGGAAAAGTATACCCCCTCAGCCCTCCTATAAGATTATGAAATGGTGGTAGAAGTCTTGGTCCCCTGGGATTCATGTCATATATCTAATTACTGTTATCAAATGTACCAAGGACATTCAAAACCAGAAAGGATATCAAGTACAAGAGTGAAATATGTATTTCATATTACACACTCTGTCCATCTACTTATGGCTGACAATCATCAAGGGCACAATCTACTGGGAAGATCTGTGAAGCTTACACAGATTGTGTTCATGATACACCTGGAGAGAATCAGTGGTCTCAGCAGAGTTTGGCTGGCTGGCAAGTTATGGGACCTGAGATCCAAAAAAGTAACTTTTCCAAGTTCTGAATTTTCAGTTTTACTTTTCTGCCAGCTCCCTGCAGGAAAACTCCAAGGCAACAAATAGAATACTTCAAAGCAGAGATACACTGTTTAGACAAGGAGCTTTGTGTTGATTAGAATCTGCTTTCACCTAACATCGTATAATAAATATCACAAGGACACAATTAGAAAATTTGGTACAATATTTAGCCCTAGTCCCTGTGTGCCAGAATTGTTTGACTACTGAGGAATTGGAGCTCGTTTGCATCCCAGTGCGTTCTGAAATGCAAACTTCAAAGAAAATGTTATATCTTCCAACTCCAGCTCCTGAGTGTGTTGGAAGTACAATACAGAAAGGCTTAACGATCCCTGCTGAGGAAAGGGCAATTTGACACCAAAACTACTGTGAAAACTGCTATTGCAACCCTGGTCGGCAAGCAAGCGCTTATTAGATAAATACAGCGAAGGTCTTGGAGCAAAATGTACCCAAGTCATTTGGAAAAATCCAAGTTGGACAATGCCAAGTACGATGGGGTGGTTTTTAAAAATATAAGCACTTCTCCTTCACAGATTTTTTGCTTGTCTGCTTTCAATTTGAAAAAAAAAAAAATCGACAAAAAGTCTGATATGCAAAACTTCCTGAAGCCTGTATTTTAAGTTTCGAAACAGCTCTTGACAACTATATCTCAATTTTATCACAAACCATACAGCTTGTTTTGAATTGGTTATTACAAGTTTGCATCCTTTTGCCTGCATAGGAACAAGGCTCCAAGAATCAGCCAGCACCTTTGCAGCGACATTCAGACATGCCAGAGTTTCTGGACTTTCTTCAGAGGGTGCCCTGTCTAAAGTATTTTTCAGTCATTCAGTAGAGACATGATACTCCCTCCAGAAATGGCTGTGGTTGGCATGCCAGCCCAATCTGGGCCAATGCTGTTATGGAGTGCACATATTTTTTAGCATTGGGTTTCAGAAATGTTTAATTTGGGCTCGCCTATTTCTGTTCCAAACTGTAGCTTTTCTGTTGTGTTGCTAAATAACTCTCACCATAGTGTTACTAAATAACTTCCAGCCTTATGCGATTGTGCTTGTGACATGTTACACTGAGTGGCTGTCAAGATAAGGTACAGTAAACTCCAGATAATTCCAGTTAATTTGGCTCCACATGGCTTAGATAGGAGAAAGGAAATGGGAGGAGGGTTCCCCCTTTCCCCCTCCTCTCCCTGCATTTAGTTTTAGCATCTCAGTGGTATAGCACCAGAAAGGGAATTTCACTTGCAAAATCCTGTGAGCAACAACACTTAGGAGAATGTATGTATACAATTGTTTAAGGAACACAGGGTTACTGACACAGATGCCAATTTGGTAGGGCATATGGAACGTTTACACTTGCCTTTTCATTCTTTCTTGCTACAGCTGGTGCTGATTTAGTATGTGAAATTTTACTAGCAGGAGTGCTAATCAAGACAGAGATTCTGTGAGGATTTAGTCATTTATGTAAAGGGGAAACTATGGGTATCATTAAAAAGTAGGAGATTCTCTATGGGAGAAACATTATCATTATCAACCTCATTTTTAAACTAAAGAGGGAGAGAGAATGGCCTTGTAAGTGGCATCTGAGGAGTGGAAAACCTGAGTCTTCTCTCTTCTGATATTCAATAACTGTTCCAGCCACTGCAGCAGGTTCTTAGGTGAAGGGAGTCCTAGATGGGTTTTGACTTTGGGATATTGAGGACAAAGACATGAACATACAAGTGTTTTGTGTGTGTGTGTATAAAAATGTCTCCAGAGAGACAACAAATCAGGTTTAGAGAAGTACATTTTGCTAACTCAGTGGTCAAATCCACAGAGTTCAATGGAGTTTATTCCCAAGGAAGTATGGGTGGGATGACAATCCAAAGCATACAACAGAAGACATTATGGTTTCTGAAAGACCTTTCCCAGGAATGTTAGAAGAATTTGTAGAATCAGCAGAGTGTTAGTCTGGCACTGTGAAGTGAATGTGAAAACCCAGATGTTGGTACCAAGTTCTCTACTCTTGTGCTCTTTGCCTGCACCACCACAGTGCTTCACTAAGTGGCCCACCAACATATGATGGCCATCAAAGAAATCTGGCTACTATGATTTCCTTCTCTGGAATATATAGCAGATTCTGTTTCTACAACTAACTTCCTTGCTTCAAACTTGAAATCTTTTGTGTCTGAATACACTAATCCTATGTTTTGCAGAATCTTCATGTATTTCTCACCACATTCACAAATGTTTACATACTCCATAAACCACTTGTGCAGTGTTAAAAGTAATCATCATCATCATCATCATCCCCCCAACCCCTTTGGTGGTATCAGTTCAATGTTGTTGATAAACCCATTTAGACACTATAGTTCCTTTCTCCTCAGTTCAATGTTGTTGATAAACCCAAATTTAGACACTATGGTTGATAAACCTAAATTTAGACACTATGGTCACAATTATAAAATTTAATACCAGTTTAATTGCCATGGTTCCATGCCATGGAATCCCGGGATGTGTAGTTTGGTGTGGCATATGAGCTCTCCGGCAAAGAATTCTAAATACCTCATGGGATTATAAATCCTAAGATGCCATAGGACACTGGCATGCCAGTAAAAATGGTAACACAGTGATATAACACATGATTGTGTCTGCAAACTGGAAGGAAAACCAGACCCTAAGATTTCTTGTGGTGGGCCAAAAAATCACACTAGGGTTGACAAATCCTCTTTTCCTGGCAGAATTATTTTCAGTCTGGATAGGCATACAATTGTGCTTAAGTGGCAGCAGAAATCACTGTTGTATGCACAGGTAGCTCAGTGGTAAGGGAGACCTGGATACTAAAAAACAAGTAGGCATCTGATGCCTGAGGTGACTAAGCGCATACTAGAAAATATTCTGTTTGGTCCCTGATGGGATGGCTGCCAGCTGCCTCTGCTTTTAGCATTCTGTTCAAGGAGGAATTGTTTGGTGGTTTTGGATGGAGAAACATATATGTGGCTTCTCTCCTTGAACTGGGATACAATTAATAGACTTCACAGAGGACTCATGCTGGTGTATCTATGAGTGTGAGAAGAAAACTTTTAGCTTGAAAACACTAGTGATGGATTGCACTCTGAACCATTTGGACTTTCTCTCACAGCTAAATAAATAAATATAAATGCTTTTGCCCAACAAAACTGGAATTAACTAGAACAAATTAGGTATCCAGCTTCATATCAATGTCTTGGGAGATCTGTAAATACTGAGATTAATCAAACTTCCTGAAGCAAAAGGAAAGGGGAAAAGATGATAAAGGAGAAGAGGAAAAAAGAAGATAATTTCAATTAGGAGTAAAGGGCTGCAACTGGGTAGGTGAAGAATGGGGGAAATGTTCATCTTGATGTCCAGAACTTACCTTTTTTTTTTTTTTTATTTTAAGTTCCAGAACAATGGCCACCTGCAGTGGGGATTTCTACTCCAAAAAACTTTTCTGCATTCTGCCAGTCTCTTAAAATACAGAGGTATATCTCAGTAAATGAAGCAGGTATCTTTCTGGGCATTACTTCTTTAAGAGAAAAAATTACTACCAGAGGCAGACATAATATGGAAATAATAGGGATAGGTTCCTATACCACAAAATACTTCAACACATTTCAGTGTACTTCTTATTCAAAAATAACAATATGCACCTGTCAAATGAAACAATCAGGTCAGGTGAGCTTTGCTTCCAGTGAGGATTTCTTCTTTCACCAGTTCCTACTTTTGTTGCTATTTCCATTTTGGTGGCCAAACTTACAGTGTTATGTTTCCAGAAACAAGCTGGGGATAGCTACTGAAGCAGGCCAACCTGTTTTCTTTTTTTCTTTCTGTTCTGCTTTTCACATATGGTCTGTAAGGAATTCAGTTGCTGTTTACCTTGCCTGCTGTGGACCGGTACACACAGCTACTGTGGGATCACCTGGAGTAGAAACCCATTCTTTCCCAGGTTAAGCTGTATTGCATTGTTTATTTCAGACATGCTGCAAGCTGGCACTAAATACCTGTGTTCCTGAAGTCTTTCTTCACCATCCTCTTGATGCTGCTAAAAACATACAAATAGGTAGAGGACAAGGAGAAAAAAGGAGAGGGGTGCTGTAGAAAGACTTTATGAAAAGGAGGTTCTTTGTCAGAGGCTTTGTTGATTGACAAATGCCAGTATATAAACCAAGTACTACAAGATTATTTTTTTTACTTCAAAGACCATGAGTCAGGCTAAAAGTATTTGTAAATTATGTGATAATCAACCTTATCTTTTCCAGCTGGACTTCAATTGTATTTTTCCAGGCAAAATGCTTTGAATAGTGTCTAAAAGCAGCTTAGGCAATGGACTTCAAACATAATCACATGGCATAGTCAGCTAGCTACACTTGTTTGAGAATCATAATTGGCTAGGAGCTCCTTTTTGCAGGTTTGCCAGGTTAGGAGTATGCCATTCCCTGAGATATCACAGCCAAAATCAGAAAGACCTAGCGATTGCCTCTGGGTTGGTCATTCAACATGATATATTAAGCATCAACCTCACTCAATCTGAGAATGTCATATGAAACAGGCAAAGTCTAACAAATAAGAATACATTTTTTCTGGTTGTAAATTAAATTTTCTAATCTCTGAACTGAAAGGGAAGGGCACTTGCACACTTGGCTTTTAACACCTTTGAAAGTATTGCTCTTAGCAATATGAGGGAGTTCTAGTCCAACTCAAAATACTTTAGTAAGCCCCATCCCCCAAAGCATTTCACACTGTTTTTAATGTGCTGTTCCTATACACCTGTTGCCCTCATTGGCTACTTTTTTCCCCTTTCTTATTATGCTTTTTAGAGTCAGGTTGTTGAATCCACTCTTATCCCCAAAATAATCACAATCATGATTATGCTACTAATAATCATCTAATATTTTAGGGGGAAGAGGAGAAAGAAAGAGAGAGGATGGGCAAATCAAGATAACCTTGTCCATTGATAAGCAAGCCCCACTGACTTTAATAGAGCTTATGACTTTAAAATGTTGATCCCTTTGGATTTAAAGTTAGGACTGAAAATTGGAGCACATTCATTGCTTCACTGACATAACAGCTGTCAGTCTCTACTAGTAAGTACCAAAGTAACTACTTCTGAACTCTTAAACACATCTGTCTTTCATTCTCCAAAATACAGCATTTCTCTTACTCACTTTCTCATTTTAAGTGCATTTAGAGCAGGCAAAATCAGGAAGTGCAGAGTGAATTTTTTTTTAAAAAGGATGATAAAAAAGTAAAATTGATTTTGAAATCTCAATTTGCTTCTTTTTGAAAATTCACCTCTTATCATGTTTCTTAAAAGAGTCTGGTTTAAATGAGAATGCACTATGAATGTATTAAGTTCCACACTCCTGAGCCCTAATTCAGCTCAGAAATGGAGAACATTGGAAACAAGCTTTCAAGCACTGTGACGGTCCCCTATGAGAGGGACATCAAATGCTTATCTTTCATCTATGGTCCTCAAAACATCCGGTGAGTCAAACAGAGATTTCTTACTCCCTAGTTAAATCACCAGCTAGTCTTGCTGTCTTCACCTCTGATTTCCAAGCAGTCACAAGCTAGAGAGCTTTTCCGGTTTCTAAGATGCCAGGGAAGGGACATGTCACCTATGGCTAAGCTATGATGTTCTGAGAGCAAGCAGGTTTGCTTTCCTCATTGTTTGTCCTATTTACCCAAAGAACAGAGTAGATCAGCCTAAATCAGTGGGGAATAAAAATCTGGCACTCTGGGGGCCTGTTTCCTGCATCTGATATCTGCAAGGGGCTAAAACTTTGCTCTCCCCTCTAAGAATTCTGCTCCCCCTCATAAAGTGTTCCTTCAGTCTTCAAATTTCTAGCATTGCAATTGAGAAATACAGACTGGCCGCTGTCAGGCAGTTATGATGTCATAAACTAGACTTACCACCTCATAAATGTTTTGTATTCACATTTACTATTGTGGCACCATTAAACTGCAAATGCCCATAAAACCTACCTTAAAAGCTAGACTAGTGTACAGAGCAAAGGAGTTCTGCAACACTGGTGAGTGGGACGCTGTAGGATGACATTTCCAGGTACTTCCCACTAGCAAGCTGTGGTGCAATGTGGAGTTGTGATAGGACCCCACAGCAATTCTGCTTGTCATATTGCAGCTCATTGGTGTGACAGGGCTGGACATGGCCACTTGCCAGTTTCACAGAACTCCTTTGCTCAGTGGAGCTGCCTGGCTTTTACAATGGTAGTTAGGAGACAAGGTTGGAAGATGGAGTGTCATAGCTACATGTTTGATGCAGAATCTCAGCTACATTTCAGACATCTGAAGAAATGGATGTAGTAGAATCCTGCAAAATCCCAGCACTAACACTTCACAAACTTACTAAAGCGTTGTAAATGTAAAAGGAAGCCTTTCCTTGTATGTATACTTTATGAGCTGCTGGACTCACCTTTGCGGCATCAACATCTGAGTGTGAAAAATTCATTCTCAACTTTGACACATGTGTTGATACCATACAGGCATCAGCATTTCATCAAGAAGAAAGCAAATTGAATAATCTTGGCTTTTGAAAATAACATAGCTGAAGGAATTTCAAGTGGATTTCAAGTTTGTAGAGAAATCACACCTCATTAGACTTTATTAATAGTTCGGATCATCAAAGTAGGATGAGTGGCACAATATGCATTTGCTTCCCCATTGCTGTTGTTCAGTTTGCTCAACTATTTGGCGTGTGGAAAATATTGTACATTAAAATGATTTGCTTTTTGAGAAGCTTACCAACATATTTTCTAATTAAAATCTGTTAATTGGAGAAAACTTTTTCCACAAAGACCTCCTTTGCAGTGCTTGATCCCCAAACCTTTCTGCCTCCCCCAGTTTTTTTCTGTGCCCCAAGAGTGAAAATTGTCTCACTAAATACAAATAAATCTATCCATCTAGTCATGCTTTTTCTCAAAATGTTTCTCTAAATTAGAAGTGACCAGAAAGTCATTTCCAGATTTATTTATTTTTTTTTGTATTTTTAAAAGGTTTTTGAATGTGTATGCAGAAGGAAGATTTCTTCAGAAACAGAACTGCTGCTCACAGAGGCTTCCGGGAATAAAATGTTTTTTCACTGATACTTTTCTCTCTGACATGAGGTCCAATGGAAAACTGGGACAGCAAAGACAGCTTTGTGGGGTCCACACAGTTTATGATCACCCCCAGACCAAGTTTTATATCAAAAGGGGCATTCAGGTGAGGAGAGATCAGACTTCTTGCTCACATGAACCCTTTCATGTAAAAATTAGGTACAGTTTGTGCTTCTTGTATGAATGGAGTAGATATTTTATTAAATTAAAATAGGATGTATCTGCCATATCTTTTGTTTGGTCCTTAGTCTTCAAGTATGTGGTTTTCTATAAGACAGTCCCATATCTGGCATCTTGTTATGGATAAACATAGCCATAAGTGAAAGTTACACCTGTAAACTGTTTAGTCATTAAAAAGGCAGGAACTTATTGCCTCCTTCACACAACAGCCAAAAGCCATGCAGGACTCATTTTCTTTCTGAAGACCTCCCTGCTGGCCCATGAGTAGGGCTTGTGGAGAGTGGGAGGCATCAAGCAAGTGTCTGGCTGCATCCCTGTAGCCAGAGGCAGAAGAACACAGGCTTCCTTTGGCATCTCCTGGTTTCCTTCAGGTCCACAGAATGACATAATTGTCATGTGACTGATCATAGACACACAGCCTCTCAAGTACCCTGTATTTTCCGTCAGCTGTTACATGGCCATGGAGGTTTGGCCCTCCATAGGAATAAGGTAACTTTTGCAGGAAGGAAAAGGGGGACATATCATAGTTTGTGTGACTGGAAGTTTATGATATGTCTTCTGATGCAGGATTTTGGCAGATGTATGTCTACTGAGAAGAAATTTCCATCTGAACCCATTGTCTAGATATTAAACCTTTAGGACAAACTAGACATTACACCATGGGACAAAAGTAACAATCATGGGAATGACTTTTAAAGGAGATGACAGCTCCCCACTTCATTGCCCATTCTAGATTGGGGTCCTGGCATAGGGCAAAAGAGGCTTTAACCCTTTCTCCACATGCTGACCACTATCCAGATTGTGGCTTCTCTATCTGCTAAATGCCTTGGTGGGAACACCACCTGTTTAGGTCTTGGTGTCCCCATAAGTGTGTATTGAGAGGAATGAATGGAGAGCCTTAATTTTAATAACTGATTTCCTTATGCATATATATAAATATATATATATTATACAGGGCAAAAGTCATACAGGTTAGGGACTAGAGCACTGTCAGAAAACAGAATTGGTAGAAAAGCAGAATCCATTTACTTTACTGCAGGAGGAATGAAGGCCTTACAGAGGTTCATTTGGGTAGTTAAACTAGAGTCATCATGCTATCATGAAAGACCCCAAGTCTGTGCAGAGTCCTTCCCTGTCAGTGTAAATCAGGCTTCCCCAACTGTGCAGGTGCCAGATGTGTTGGACAAGAACTCCCATGACCTACTCAGAATGGCTGGCTGGGATACTGTAGTCCCAATACAACTGGAGAGTGCTGGAGTAGGGAAAGCTGGTATAGATACTACAGGATAAAACAGCCCCCAAGGTTCTGACTCCGCCTAGGAGAATTCTCTACATTCTGAGAGACTCATGCTCTTAGGAGGCCAGGTATTCTAATGTTTGGCAAGAACGGGACTGCTTTCTTACTAAAGTCTACTAAATGCAAATGCCTGATGAGTGGAATTCCAAAATAAGCAGCAAGAGTCACTGTGGAACGTGGGGGAGAGAGGAGGCAAAAGTTTCTGGTAATAGAGGAGCAAACTGTGAAAAGTTCTGAGCCTGCCAGGAGAATGAGAGAGCAGCTGTGGGTGAGAAAACAAGACACCTTTTGTTGATAGTCAGTCTCTCATCCAGTGCTCAAAGCAACACACAGATACAAACAAAGAAAAAGGTATTGCTGTACACAAAATGAGTGGGGAAACAATGATAAAAAACCCAACTCTACTACACTTGTATCTTTACTATGGGGGAAAAAATAGAACTTGGAAAAGTCACTTTTTGGACTATCATGCACAGAATTCTCAGTCAGCATGAGGATTCTGGTCATTGTAATCTAAACATGATTACCTTCTCTGCCTACAACAAGCTTTGGAAGAGTACAGTGTGCCTTTTGTATATGCAGGGGTTCCGTTCCAGAAACCCTTGTGTAAAGCAAAAAATACAAGTGTCGCGTCCCATTGTAATCAATGGATACAATGTGCACACATCTGTGGCAGTGTGGTTGCATGCTCTTCACATCCATTTACCATAATGGAACATGACACTTTGCATGACCTTGCATTTGTCTGTGCAGAGGTCACACCAGAAGGGGGTGCACTGTATAGGAATTATGAACCCTTTCAGGAATTAGATGCCTTTAAAAGTGGGTAGGCAGATTCTTGGAACATGATGGGTATTAGTTGTGATGGCCAATTGAACCTGCATGTTCAGTGAATCTCTGAGTGCCATTTGCTAAAAGGCAACAGTGAAGGAGGACTGTGGCCTTCATACCTACTTGTGGTATTCCCAGAGTTGCCTAATTGTTCACATCTGGGAAGCAAAATAGTGGACTAGAACAGTTTTTGGTCTAAGCCAGTCGGGTTCCGATGAAAGTCCTCTTTATTTACTCTAACCTCAAGCCTGGCAAAGTTACTTCATTAGACTACAACTTCCAGAACCCCACCTCCCCTGGATCAAGGGGGGGAGGTTTGCCAAGCACCCAGCAGTCACAATGCATGGCTGGTGGCTGGCTACATTTGGCTTAGTGAGTCATAAGTTATGTGGATCTGAATGAACACATTGCACAAAACACTCCCTGTTAAGCAATAAAGAGCCAGAGTGGTATAGTGGTTTGAGTGTTGGGCTATGATCCTGGAGACAGGGGTTCAATTCCCTGCTTGACCATAGAAACCCACTGGGTGACCATGGGCACATCATACACTCTCAGTCTCAGAAACCCTGTGTTAGGTTCACCTTAGGTCGTCATAAGTCAGAAATGACTGGAAGGCTCACCACCACCATCACCACCACCACCACAGCAACAACATGCCATAAAAAGGAAGCTTTAGAACTTGGTGGAGGAATCATGTGGCCCTCCAGATGTTGTTGAACTGAAATTTCCATCAGCTTTTGTCAACATAGCAATGGTGAGGAATGCTGAGTCTTACAGTTTAACAACATGTCCTCCTTAAAGTGGAGTTAACCACTAATCTATTTCAGCAGTTGACTAGAGGAATAACCTGATAAAGTGAAGTTCATGGCAAATCACAATTTGGTACTGCTGATAAGATGAGAACATTTTGAAGTCCAAAGGGCTGGACAGATACTAATGTTTAGTGGCTCATTCCCAGCAAGCCTGTCACTCCCCTCACAGGCCTGGCAACAGGTAACTTCCACAGCTACTATCTCTTCTCACCCATCAAAACCTATATCACGCCTCTGCAGAAGTGTTTACAGAACAGCCAGATGTCATGGCAGCCACCCTGAAAGGTGTCATCCTTACTCCTTCCCCACAGAAATGCACGCTGATGGCTTGCTTTCATTACCTATCAGTCACAGCACATTAAGCAGTCTTTCAGCCTGCTAGTTTCTCCCATGGCCATTTCCAAGGTAAGCATCATCAAGGAAATTAAGGTTTCTAAAAAGAAAGGGATTACATAGCAGTCAACTTGCAAGTGGACTTTTGGTTCAAGGCTGTCATGCAACCTTGGACCAATATTCTTTTTCAGTCTAACTTATTACACAGAGTTGTTGTGAGAACAAAATATGCTATTACTGTTGGAGTTGCCAGGTCAGGATTTTCTTAAGCTCTGAGGTTTCAGAGCCAAAGCCTCAGACCTACAGATAACCCCTTATGATATCAAGAACATGGGCCCTGGGGATATTGTTAAGCATCAGCCATAATGAGCGTAAATCACAATTGCACAGTGTGTAACACCAAGTCTAACTAATAAGGAAAATAAACACACACACACACACACACACACACACATATACTTTTTAAGACAACACTGTCACCCTGGGATTCTTCCACTTTGCCCTGAGGACTAGAGAAGAGAGTCCAGGCCCTGAGATCTGGAAAAATTAGTTACTATGTATTATATTCTGAGTTTCTTGAGGAGGAAGTAGTATATAATTATTGGCAACCATAGTGGGCCTCAGTGGCAAGTTTCTGTCCATAAAAGTCTACAAAGTGCCCAAAGCACAAAAAATGGAGGAGGCTAGAAGTCTACTTTTGGTTTATAAAAAGTGGTTCTTGGATTTTAAAAGAAATGTTAAAACAGTATGAAGATCCCTATTTAGCTTGTATGGAGGACTGGAGATAGTGGACATTCCTTTCTCAGCTAGCTGGGAAGGGGCATGACTTGGAGGGGGAGGCAAGGCTGAAAGGAACCACCATGACTGGATAGGGGGACCCTCCAGAGGCCAATGAGACCTTCTGGCCAGGGATTCCCCTCTCTGGCTGTCACACTTTACTCATATTGTATCCCAAGTTAACAAAATTAAAAATGTTAGTGACATTAATCAGGAGAACTGGAACTTTTGCTGCGCTAGCTTCACTGTGGCTGTGTCTCTTCCTTGTGGCTGTGTCTCTTCTCTTGTGACTGTCTCTGAAAAGCAGGACCCTTTCATACTTCATAGTTATAGTACTATGATTCCACCTTAACTGCCATGGATGTGACCTGTGGAATCTTTGGATTTGCAGTTTGATGAGCAGAAGAGATCTCTGTGGCTCACTGTTCTAAATGCCCCTCTCTAAATGGCAAATCCCAAGATTTCATAGAGTAGCAGTTAAAAGGGGAAGCACAAGGCTATAATTCAGTAGGGTGAAAGAGCAGGAATGTAATGAGACCTACTCTCCAACTCTCCTGTTTTGGCAGAGACAGTCCCAATTAATTCTTTTGTCGTCCCACTTTTTCAGCTACTTTTAAAATGTCTCAGTTTTTCCCTCCTCTTTCCACTTTTTTGCTTTATCACCAGCTTACTTCAATTGCTGCAAACTGCAGCAAGGGCAAGATGTCTTGTTCTTCCCAGTAAGCTCAGGCAAAATCAAATTGCTGCAGCATTTCCTGTCTTGTGTGTTCTTTCTTATTAGGGTTAGACAATGGGCTTGAGGCAGGGTTTGCCATCTTGGCCACACTTGACCACACTTGATGTTGCTTGGTTACACGTGTCCCAGTTTTCATCTTTGAAATTTTGGGAGAGGAGTGATGTAAGTTTATTTTTGTGAAAACAAAATTACCTTTGCATGAACACTGATTTCAGATCAGACACAACTGAACCGAAACTCCCTAGAGTATGTGCATGATAACAAGAGATCAAAACAGAGAATCTCTCTCTCTCTCTCTCTCTCTGTGTTGTGTGTGAGAAAGAGAGCAAGAGCGCGCGAGAGAGATGTATCTACTTTACACAAAACAAATAAATGCAATATCTTTTTCCATCTTTAAAGATCGGTTTCACGTGGCAACAGTGCTATAAGAATGCATGAATAGAGAAAGAGCCATAATGGATTGGACTAAAGGCTTATCTATTCAAATATCACAAACACAGAACATGGACATAATAGCACCTTCCCAGTTGTATTCCCCAGCAACATGTATTAATTGTAGAAGTGTATGAATCCAACATAACCTCCCACAGATGGATTTCAGTAGGCCAGTTGTTCCTGTCTGCTCCATCATCCAGTGAGAGCTCTTTCTCGTCTTCTTTTTTATACTAATGGATCTTGGGCAGGTAATAATATACATATTTTTCTACCAGGTGCATCAGCATGAAAGCACTCAGACACATTAGTAGCTGCAAAAAAGGTCTTTCTTCTCTTTTGCTTCCCTCTTTTGCATCATCATCCATAACTTTAAAAAGTAACACCATATATTCCAAAGGCATAAGCTAATATCCCTGTAAATTTTTAAGGCAGTGGATTCTCCCTGCCTGGCCACAATTTTCTTGAGACAAGGCAGTCCAGCTGTGAGATGATGCCACCCCTTTGGAAGAAAGATAATCCAGTACCAGCAGATTTCCAGTGTATTTAAGTCTTTAGTCTAAGTTTCAAGTCAAGTCTCAAGTCTCTACCGTCAAGTCTCAAGTCAAATCTCAAGTCCTTGAAGATACCTTCAAGTCAAGTCTCAAGTCAAGTCTCACATCAAGTCTCAGGTCTGGGAGCCAACTTTATACCCCAACCTACATTCCAGAATTTCTGGATAGAGTCAAATAAAGGCCATTTCCACACGGGGTAATAAAAACGGTGCAAGGAGGACGTCTGCACCTTGGAGTGGATTGGGTCTGTACTACTTACTGTAGATCTGCGCTTCAGTCTGCTCCGGAATGACCCCAAGTGGTCCTCCAGCATGCTTTTGAAAGACCTGATTTTTCCGGTCTTTCAAAAGCATGGAGCGCACCATTGCAAGCCTTGCTCCCTTGTGCAGATTCGCAGGCTCGCACCAATGTGAGCCTGTGATCTGCCGAGGGCGGGCTTTAGGCTGGTGAGCTTCAGTGGTTGGTTGAGACCCATGACCAACTGGAAGCCACCATTTTGGATGCCAGAGCAGAGTGGATCGATGACCACGCACTGCCCTGGATCAGCCTGGACCGGACCGGGGAGCCAGAAGATCCGGTAAGTAGCGGTGCGGGGCAATTCCCTCGCCCCGTGTAGAAATGGCCAAAGTCAGTTTTAACAATTTAAGCAGAGTTGGTCCTCCACATTTGCGATTTTGCCATCTGCAGCTTTGGAAGTAGGGAATAGGAGGCTTCTTACTTTCCCTTCTCAAAGCTGGAGGCTTTTGTACCAGTGGGCATAAAAGAGTCTGCAGCCTTGGAAGTGGGGAATAGGATCCTTCTTACTTCCCATTTCTTTTTTCCCCATAATTTTATTATTTTCGAAGTACATAAAAGCATATATAGACACTAATATGTATATCATTATTATAATTCTTCTACTCTCCCCCTGCTTCTGTATATCAAAAGTTTCCCTTTGAATCTATCTTCTCCTTTATGCATATCTTATCAAATACCAATATACTCAGCCCACAGACATTTACAGATTTAGCCAAAGCATTATCCTTTTCCATTCTCTTTCAAAATTTTGAACTGTTTTGTTCTTAAGTGAGTTAGCTAGTTTTTCAGTCTGTACCATATCTAACAGTTTTGTTTTCCATTCATCTAATTGAATATCTATTTTATCTTTCCAATGTTGTGCATATGTCAGCCGTGCTGCTCTTACTTCCCATTTCTGAAACTGGAGGATTTTTCAGATGTGGGGAATAGGATCCTTCTTGCTCCTCATTACTGAAGCTTCAAAAGCTTTAGAAGGAAGGATCCTTCCTCTTTAAGCCCATTGCCTAACATATTTACTGTTCCCCTCTGAAAAATGTGCCCTACACTCTGGGGGTGAATCTTGCCTTCTGCTCTTAGGAAAAGTTTTAGAAGGCTCCTCCGATATTCAGTGGGGCCAGGCTGCTGAGCAGACCTCAACCCTGCCTCGAGTCCATTGCTTAACCCATTTGCTTTTCCCCTCTGAAATGCACCCACACTTTGGGCTTGAGACAGATTGCCATGTTACCAGTAGGCAAAAAGAGATGGAAGCTCTGTTCAAAGTCGTAATGTTTCTGGATGAATGTGTTATTTTACTGAACCAAGAGCAGCAAGTCAATTACTAAAAATATACAAGTCTTGAGTCAAGTTGAATAAGTGCATCATTTATTTCCAAGTCAAGTTCAACTTGAGTCACTGAAGTGACTTAAGTCTGACTTTAGTCCAAGTCTATTGACTCGAGTCTCCATCACAGCAGATTTCATGAATTAAATTTCCCAACTTGTGTCTTGAATGCAGTCAGCTCTCCCTATTTGCAGATCCTGTATCCACAGATTCAACCAAACATGGCTTGAAAATATTTTTTTAAAAATTGAAGAAGCAAAGTTTAATTTTGCCTTTTTATATAAGGGATGCTACACCAATGTACATAATGGGACTTAAGCATTCACGAATTTTGGTAACCACAGGTCCTGGAACAAACCCTAGCAGCTACCATGGGCCCACTGCATGTAGAATCAATGTATCTGGATACTGGGAGAATACTGTCACATATGTCTTACCATGAACACTTTAATTCAAAGCGAAAGTTTTACAAAGCAGTTGTTATTTTTCTCCCTAAATATTGCTAACACTCATTCTGTGTTTAATGCATATCTCTAATTCCAAAGACTGTCAAAAGGAGATTCTGCTCTGTGAAATCTCTGATGTATACCTTCAGGGGAGTGGGGAATACAAATGGAAAGCCTGCCAGATATCACATCTGCCTCTCTGTGCACCTCAAAGGATGAAGCCAAACAGCAAGGTGGTGAAGAAGAGCAAACCTATAAATGAACATGGCGAGGGCTCCTTTCTCTCTTTCTGCCAATTAATTGTAGGTGATCTTTTCCCCCTGCCCTTGGAAGGTGCGGGAGGAAGAACAGAGCCCTCACACAATCTATTTACTGGTTGTCTAGCTGGCAAATGCAGTCTGCAACACCTGTGCCACAGACACTCACAGATGTACAAATCCGGCTGTTGGACCATTTGCAGATGGCATAGTGGAAAGGAGGGCAGTTTCAGGTACAACAGCACAGTGAAGGAGTCCATTTGTTCCCACTGTTCATTACTCATTTCTTGTTCATGGGTTCTTCTCTAATGCAAGTTCTGTGCAGGTAGTTCTAATAATCCTAACTGATACAGCATGAGCATAGAGAAGCATTTTAAGAAGGGGATCTGTTCTTTGTGCTTCTCAATTCTTGGGGGCCTAGCAGTGCCCCTTGACCTGATATATCTCTGGATATTATGCTGTGCTACTCATATTTCTACCAATGTATCTTAAGTTGTGGGTGGCTGTTATTTTTAAATCTAACTGGGTAATTTTGTCCATAACTTGGAGTCTCTGTTTCGTATGCGATATGTCGGTGGTGTGTAATTTTTTTTCCCAAACAGCTTCTATTATCTTTGGAATCCACAAAACAACAAAGGCGATAATTACAGTATGAAGATGTTATAATGTTTCAAACAAGCCTACAGTGGTGGTATTACAAAGAAAACGTTTGGTTTGCCTACAGCTTTTGCTGTGCTCAAAAGACGTCCCAATTATGCTTTGCATTTTAGCTGAAAACTTCTGTCCTTAAATGAAAGCAGCTTGTCTGAAACCTCTCAGAATTCTCCTCTTTTAATTTCTCTTGATTCTTCTGTGAATAAAAATGTTGTCCAAATGGTGGCTGCAGCAGGAGAGAATCCCCCTCCCGGTTACAAACTACGCCTGGCTTTGTGAAATAGGTACTTTTGTAGTTGGGGGAGGGGGAGAGAAAGGAATGATGAGGGGGATAAATGTATGTCATTTAAAACCTCTTATGTACATCTGCTACTTGTCAACTCGTGATCTTCTGATCCTTGAATATTTGGCAACCCTGTGATTTGTGATAATGGAATTACTAGAAAAAGTTATCAACAAAGACGTTACATTATAAATGGGAATAGTAAGGCTTCTGATGTTTTAGAGATGAATGAACTTGGAAAAGGATGTAATGGCATTGAGGAGAGGAAGGATGGGGACCTGAATATTGTGAAGCTTTCAAAAAAGCCACATAGGTCTTTAAATATATGGTCAATATAAACATGATGAGAGCCAGGTCCTCAAATCAAGTATGGAATCATGATAAATGAAGATCTGTTGACATTATGGTCTGGATTATGTATGACTATTTAACATTTATACACCAGTACTGATCAGTAGACTAACCACTGTTCACTGTCTTTGAGCCTTGACTGATTTCTTCTATAAGGCAATTGAAGGTAAATCTTTTGCAGTGAGCCAGCATGGCATAGCAGTTTGAGCAATGGGCAATGACTCTGGAGACTAGGGCCCTTTTCACACGGGGTTTTTAAAGCTTCCCAGTTCGACCTTGATCGGGTGCCTTTTACATGTTAGAGAGCATGTGGTCGCATTAAACTTTTTGGTTTCTCACCACAATCTGAGTGGGGGAGCCACCAATCAGCATTTCCGCGCACTTTTCAAAGACCGGATAAAATGTGGTCTTTTCCTCCAATCCGCGCTCGACGTTTCCATGAGAAAGCAGCGGTGCGTCCTGACTCGTGCGGGCGATCAAGAGAGGGAGGGATCAAGGCGTGGTCAGCAGAAGCCACAGGACCGCCCCCAGCACGAGCGGGCGGCGCCATTTTCCAAACCCGCTGAGGCGCCTGCAAGGAGGAGGCAAACGGATGAGG
Organism: Ctenosaura bakeri; assembly: GCA_948474755.1. Lineage (NCBI taxonomy): Eukaryota > Metazoa > Chordata > Lepidosauria > Squamata > Iguanidae > Ctenosaura > Ctenosaura bakeri. The sequence goes on from CAOLHI010000485.1 coordinate 429,490, forward strand.
AACGGAAAAAAAGGAAGGTTTCAGCGGCTGCAAAGAGGAAGCAAAGGGACGAGGAACGGAAAAAAAGGAAGGTAGGTTTTTCCCTTAGCTATCCTTTGTCCGTGCGGCGTTGTGAATCGCGGGTTTCCGGGGGTTGTGTCTCCCGAAGGTGCCCTGATTTTAAATATGGGGTCGAGGGGGAGGTGGTGGCTGGCGAGTGGATACACTCGCCGAGGATGGCATGGCAGGATGCTTTTAAAGGTTAGGGAAAATTGGGAAAGCTGTGGAGGGGGGCAGGTAGGAAGGGAGGGAACGTCCAAAGCAGCCACCGCGCCAAACCCGTTCTCCAGGTTACTTTGGAAGCGGGATCATGGCGCAATGACGGGATGCTGTGTAAATTTGGGGATGGCTGCTGTGCTGCTCCGGCACGAGGTCCCCGTGCAAACTTTTACTGGGAAACGTATTTTTTCTTGGGGACTGTTTGGCGCCCCCAGAGAAAAATGGCCCTTGGTAATCTTCCGTTTTAAACCAATTCTCGGGCTGGGGGTGGGGGGGGTAGTGGCTTCTGTTTGACCCCTGGCAGTAGTTATTTTTCGAGCGGCCGCCATTAATACAGTCACGCCCCATAAGGGCCTGCTGTGTTGTTTGTCTGAACCCCCCCCCGCCACATGCAGAGGGGGATGATCTTCCTGCCAGGGCAGGAGACCCCAGTGGTGTTCCATGCTTCTTTAGCTGTCTTGGACATGGCAGAGATCCATAGGGCAATGGAAGAAATCATTTTTTGGGGGGAGGCAAGATTTCATCTTTATCAGTCCATGTGGCTCTGGGAGGGAGGATCCCATGGGCAGAGAACCAGTTCCTGGGACTATTGTATAGGCACACAATTTACCACATCATTTTCATTTAAGTTGTGCCAAAATTTAAGTTGTTGTACATTAGCTTGAAGCTGTTGATATCACAAAAGCTGAAAGGTTTTTTCCCCTGCTGTGAATATCTGCCCTCTGAAGTTATAAAACAAGGCAGTTCCCTTTGTCAGTTCGTACTGTTTGCTTTGTTTATAAATACTAACGCCCCTCCTTGTCTCCACGGATCGGAAATCCACGGGGAGTGCGCATTCCCAGTGCAAATCTTCCCACGGAGTGTTGACCCAAGCTGAAAAGTCCACGCGACACTACTCCCCTTTCCACCACTTCGCCAAACACGCAAAACAGTTTGTCTGGCTGGCAAATTGCACGCCGGCCGTATGAAACAGTGGCATGCCACAGACGCCACGCTGACCTAACAGCTTTGCAGGGGAGAGCTACATGCAAGGAGCCACACACCTACTTGAAAGAATAAATTTTTTAATAAATAAATTTTTCCCTTTTTCCAAAAAAATATATTTTCATAACTACATATTTACATAAATAAATAAAAAAGTGCTGTACAGGGTGGATGTGCGTTTGGGAAAAAGCTGGGGGTTTCAACTTTGGGCCCTTTGGGCCCCCCACCCGGGGGGCACAGGGGTGTTCCTCCCCCGGGCCTTCCTCCACATCCGTCCCTGGCCGCTCCGGTTAAGGGATGTTTTTTTGGTCTGCTGCCCAAAACAAAGGTGAAATTCGATTAGGCATGTGCGCATCCACAGCAGCCTTTTTGAAGGAGGAAACTTTATTGTGTCCTTTGTTGATTTTTGGGGCGTTAGGAGGGAAATGAAAAAATAAGCCAAGGGCCACTAAAATAAAGGTTTTCCTACCTTCCATCCCTGGCATGCCCTGCGTGTCCACGGGGGCTTGGTGGCCACGCATGGCGTCTTCTGCCTATGGAAATGCAACAGTAAATCAGCGTGGGTTCTACTCAGGCAGGGTGCATCCCCCTTTGTGGGGGTAACGACAACCATTCCCCTGGGGTTCCCAAGCCACACAGGCCAGGGGTTTGCGCTTACTCACGTCTGCCACCGGCTGTCCAGCTGGGGCCCCCCGTCGCCCTCCACAGGCTACGCATCACCTCGAAAAAGGGTGGCCTTGCGTGGGGGGGGGGGGTCCGTTGTAGGAGCGCAGGGCGGCGTAAAACCGCCCGGGCGTAGCTCGCTGAAATGGGTCCGGACCTCCTCCACACTCCTCTCGTGGCCATGTCGCGTAAGGCAGTGGGCAACGGTGTGGAGGTGCTCATCATCGTCTCCCCTTGTGTGGGGGCGCATCAGTTCCAACACACCGCCACACCACCTTACCAGGGCCCAAACCTTTTCCCCCCCTGGTCTCAATTCACCCCCTCCGAGGCCCCCCCTTTCAACCGGTCCGGCCGCCATTTCTCCGGGAAATTTCCCTTTCGTCCGCCCCCACTAACAAACCACGCGGCTGCAGTACCAGCAATTGTCTACTAGGGGTTTTTTTGGGCCCCGTTTCCCGCGCCCCCAGGGGGCGCATGCGCAAAACGCGACGAGAGGAAGGAAAACAAAGGGAGGAACCATTTTTCGTTTGAGAGGACGTGTAGTGGGGAAGGAGGTTTGCAAAAGGAACAAAAAACCCAAAAGGTAACATGCAAAGCGGGGAGCACATGCAGAGGAGTGACTGCAGCGTGGAGGAGGAAGGGTTTCCTTTGAGGCGACAGCCCATAAGGCCAAGAGGCTTGGCCTGGCGCCATCCGGAGATAAAAAAATCTCCTGGACATTTGGGGGGGAACTGGGTTTCCCAGAGGGACCTCCAGGCTACCTACAGAAATATAGAAATTTTCGAGGAGATTGCGAGGGAAATGATTAGAAGGGGACATAGGCGGACCGCTGAGGAGTGCAGGACGAAAACAAAAAAGACTGCGTGCAGCCTACCGTGAGGCTGTGGGGGAAAAATAAAGGGACGGGCGCAGCCAGGGTGGAATGTCCCTACTTTGAGGAACTATCCAGGTTTTTGGGGGGGGAACGCGAGTCCCAAACCTCCAAGAGTCGTTGAGAGCTTGCAGGTCGCCATGGGACCCAGCAACCACGAATGAGAACGCGGCATCAGAAGGTACGTGGGGGCAGCGAGTCGAGGGATTTTCCCTTCCCCTATATGTTTTTTTTGCGCCCCCACTAAATCCGTTTTTCCCTTTTTTTCAGGGGTGGACGAACAGATGACCCAAAGGGAACTGTTTGAACAGACATCATATGATGGGGAGTCATCAGGTGAGGCTGCATGGGTTTACAATACATTACATTTTGATTTACTCTACAATAACCCTTCGTGGTTTCAGGGCAACGCAGGAAAACGGACATAAATAAATAACAGGTGGATGAGGCCCAGAGAGCAGGCCTCACATGCAAGCAGGGCGCTCACGTGCATGACCACAAGGGCCCCAAAACCCACTCCTGCTGCTCCTTTGGAATACTTCTTCTTTCGCAGCAAAAGGGGTGGCATATCGATTTTCCGGGGAATTTTTTCATTTTCTCTAGGTGACATCAGGGCCATTTACATTACCATTCTTTGCTTGCAGGAGTGAGGAAATTCCGAAAGGAGAAACCTTATGGGACTTAAGTGACAATGCCATTTCCACACCACACTGTTACAGTGAAACATTCCACTTTCAGCATCCTATGGGATTCTGTGGTATGTAGTTTAGGGAAGGGTATATAAAATTCTCAGCCAGAGAGCTTTTTGGCTTTAGCAAACTACTAATCCCACAACTCCACAGAAAAAGTTGAAAGTGGAATAATCACTGTAAAAAAGTGTGGTGTGGCTCTGGGCCCAGGCCAAAAACTTTTTAGCCTCCTGCTGCAAAAGGGCTAACTTTTTTTTCCTCCAAGCAGGGATCAAAAACAGCTGCCCCCCAACTATGGGGTTTAAACTCCTGCACCGGGGAGTTCTAGCACCACGGCTGCTGGTGAGTTAAGGGGGGTCCTGCAGCCGAAATATTGCTGCGGGGAGTTTATTTGCATTGGGATAACCGTGGTATGATTTGTCACCACAGGTTTGGAGATTCAGAGCATGGCGTTCCCGGGGGGCCTTTATAAGCCCATTGTACTTTTTGAGCCTTCATGGCCGGGGGAACCTCAGCATGCTGTTATCTTCACAGTTAAAAATTTTTGTGCATCCGTTAGGGCAATGCCCGGAAAAAGGCATTTAACATTCTGCCTGTTGTTGGACTGCCATTTAAAGTTTCTTGGCAACCTTCCAGTTGGAGGCTGAAGCCTTACATGAAGCAAGGTACATGACTGTGACAACTGTTTTGTGTGGTTTCTATCTTTCTACAGTTTTATGAGTACCTTATTTCAAAAAAGGCTGTCTAATCGCCACTTGCCATACATGTTGTGTCCTAGCTCCGAATGATGGTAGGTTGACTTCTCAATCTTATTCTGAACAGATGACTGCCCCAGCACTAGCCCGGACAGGGAGAACGGGGCCCACGGCAAAATTTTCCCCCCCGTACCCTAAGGGGCAGGAACAGAACCGCAGCGGGGGGCCGGGACAAGGCGTTTGCCTATGCAAGGGCAACCTTGGACTTCATGCGCGAACACGAGGAGAGGAGCTTGCAACAGATGGCCATGGATCGCGAGCAGGCGGCTCGAGATAGCGACAGGGCAGAGAAAAAGCGCGGCAGGAGATAATATCAATTCTAAGGGTATGCGCCACTGCCATGCTAGAAATTTTTTATGCGGTAACAGGCGTGGGCGGAACAAGCCAATCACCTCCTGGCTCCTCCCGGTCCCGACAGCTAACTTTTTTAAAGGGGCACAGCGCAAACGTACCGGGGGCCAAAAAGGCGGCTCCCAGCCAGGAGCAGGAGGCAGGGGAAAGGGGAAGGCCGCAAGGGCCAGGAAGCCACGGCAAATTTATAGCCCTTGAGCAATTTTTTGGACCCTGGCGCAGGAAAAAAATCGAGGCCTAAACTTTTCCCTTCCCAAGCGGGCCAGCGATGTACTTGTTTGTTGATGAGAACTGTTCATAATGGAGCGTTTTTCCCCCCCAAATTTTTTTTTTTTCCGCATTTATCAAAACAGTCAAATAAAACCTATTACCATTTTCAATAAACAGACGCAATATTTATTTGTTATAACATTTTGGGTTAAATGGCCATCCAATAACACAAAAGGTCAATATAGTCCAGGTACAGCTTGAAGGAGGCCCCCTCCCGTTTTGTGTGGGGAAACGCTCCAAAGAAGGGGGGGGGAAACCCGGGGCACTTTAAATTTCAGTCTCCCGCAATCATATTGGCGATAGCGTCCCCCCCAGGGTTCCCCCTTCCCTGGATCCTCCTGGAAGAGTCATGAGGACGGGACTCCCTGTCGGTGGCGTCTCAGGGGTTTAAGGGGGCTGGCTTCTGTATCACGGGGTGGAGAAGGTGCCCTTTGCTCTCACAAATGTTGTGTAGCACCACACAAGCAGACACCACGGGGAGGTAGTTCTTCTCCGAGACGGTAAAAAGGGGGCCCAAAAGACACCCCCATTTGGGCCCTTTAAAACCTTTTCCAAATGCGCGCTCCACAACATTCCTACAGTGGTTGAACACCCTGTTGTAGGCTATCTTCTTGGGGGTGAGATGTCCGCCGAAGGTTTCATTAGCCATCTCGACAGTGGGTATCAGCGTCGCCCCGAATAACTGGGCCTATGGTGACACCGTCTATGGTGATGGTCGGGTTCCCGGGTCAAATTTCCAGCCTCCATGGCATGCCCGAGTGATGAGTGCCTGAAAAGGGAAAGGGATCGTGCGTTCTTCCAGTGTAGCCCAGCACGATGTCCACAAACCTCCCCCAATGATCCCCCTGTTCCCTGTAGGAGAATGGAAAATGCGCTCTTCCTGTTCAAAATTCTTCCCCGCGCCCCTTGGGTGGTCTTCTTTTTATGTGCGTGCCATCCACAGCTCCAACGCACGGGGGGGGGGAAACTGGCGGAAACCATCCATAATCTGTGAATGTAGAGGGCAAGGAAACAAGTAGTCAGTTTGTAGCTGGTTTGAGATAAAAATATTTGTGGTGGCGCACGCCCCACACACCCCATGGGACCTGGTTGGCCTCCCAGTGTCTTGGAGGACAGGACACAACTTCATTGCTTGGCCCACACATTAAAACGGGCACCAAATCCAAAGAAATCCGCGTTCCCCCCTGGGGTGATAAAATAACACTGTGGGGAAAAAAAAGGGAAGCCTCACAGAGTGTACCTGGTTGCCTTAGCAGTTATGTCATGCTGATGGAGGGGGAAAATGCCCTGCTGCCTCCCGCTCATCCCAAGGGGCCATGATGGCCGAGATGGCATATACTGTGTTTTGCTGGAACGCCCCCAAACCTGAAGGTCCACAACCACATCCCGCAGTGCCTCCACAGCTAGTTGTTTTCAGCTGGTATCTTTACAGGGGAACTTTCTGCTGGCAGGCCTTAATTGATAAACCGGAAAAACCGGGGGCCCCGTGGAGATCCATGCACTTTCTTCTGGGTGGCAATTTGCTTAGCAACTCTACATTCTTGGCGCCAGTTCACTGCAAAACCCAACCTCTTCTCCCAGAGAAAACCAAACCCCCTCCTCCCCATTTAAGCCCACTGGGTTTGGGAATCAGCGTCCTTTCCCCCCCGGTAGTCCCCCAAGCACACAGTGGACGCAAGGAGTTCATGCTCGATCGCAAGGCACACTTCGATCACGATGACAGACACCATTGACACTCCCAGGCCAAAATTTTTCGCTGTCTTCCGGTATATCAGGGGCGATGTAAGCCACCACACGGTGATGGCCACCCTCTCCTCTACAGAAATCGCTTGCCTCATCCTTGTGGTTCTTCTTTCAAGGTAGGGACGCAGGGCCCCGCGATTTCAAAAAAGGGTGGCTTTCGTCATCCGGAAGTGGTACAACCACTGGTAGTCATCCCATTTCTGCAGCACCTCCTCGCTCCACCACGTCCGCCGCATCCGCTCCCGAACCCACCACCTTCTGGGGCGCGGGAATTCATACAAGAGAGGTGTAAGAATTGTGTAATACAACCTCGAGCGTCTCATGGCAGCGCGACGGTTCCTTGCGAGCCTGCGCCTACTCGCACCATCTTCGGGCCAGCAATTTCAAGCGCTCCTAACAAGGCTGCAATTTCTGTCATAAACGGGGCAAGGAGCCCAGCTATTTCCCTCAACTGCTCGTTCGCCATACTCAAAACAGCAAAAAGCGAGCGGCAGGGGAAAAATTTTACAAAAGTTTCCGCGGCGCTTCAGCAGGCGCGGGGGAGGGGGTGGATCCCGGGAGGGTGTGAGGGGACGCACGTGCGGTTTTTGGGGTCATTGATGACGCCCAAAATTTTACTTTTTGAAAAAAGGGCACTGCCAATCAAACGCTAGGTAGGGCGGGGAAAGGGCAACGTTGGGAGGGGCTATGGCCGCGCTTTTGTGCGATAATGCCCGCCTAGCCCTTGCCGATCGAGCCATGAGAAACGACCAAAAATTCGGCACGTTTTAGTGGGGATTGGGGGAAAAACCTGCCTGGATCGCGGTGGGAAGATTTCAGCGCCCCGTGTGAAAAGGGCCTAGGATTTAAATCCCTGCTCATCCATGGAAAGCCACTGGGTGACCTTGAGCAAGTCATACACTCTCAACCTCAGAGGGAGGCAAAGGCAAACCTCCTATGAACAAGTCTTGCCATGAAATTCACATGATAGGGTCATCTTAGAGTCTCCATAAGTCAGAAATGACTTGAAGGCACACAACAACAAGTGTTTGCAGGTCAGTGGGGATTTCAGCATATAATTAAGTATAATTAATCAAGTCCTAGAACCCAGCCATGGCTAACAGTGGTAAGATATTCTCTAAAACAATTGTGAATCAGTATGTGGAATAATGGGGTTAGATAGTGATGAAGTGTACTGGTAAGTATAGCATCATAAAACTAGGACTTTCAGAGACCAGAATTCAAATCCCTGCTGTGCCACGGAAACCCACTGGATGACCTTGGGCAAGTCACATACTCTCAGCCTATCGAGATGGCAGTAGTACACCTCATCTTGCTAGGAAAGCGATGAGTCACCATAAGTCAGATTCAACGTGAAGACATATAACAGCAATGAGAAATAATACAAGATCACAGAATTGCACTTCTCTTGGTTCATAGAAGAAGCTCTTCCTCTTGACCTTGAAGTTTCAATTCCTTGACCCTCTTACTTGGTTCATGATGACAACAAAACAAAGAAAATCAGTGCGTGCACACCCCTTCAGGTCAAATTCCCCAAATGTATGCTGAAAATAAAACATTCAGATAAATAAATAAAGTATTCACATGATGTGAGACTGAAGTGTACATTTAATTTTATTATTCTACTTGGATGATAAATTATAAGCTAGGCTGTTTTTTTTCCCTTTAGCCTGCTAGCAAAAATACTCCCTAAGATCTCTATCTTGTACTGTCACTGTATGTACCTAAGGTATATCAAGCACTCCAGGCTTTGTAAAATGCATCTTGATTGGCAAAGAAAATGGCATTTTTGTGAGACGTTCTCATTTGATTTGGCAGCTCAGATGGTTCAAGGCCTTTTCGTCTCCAACTTCTGAAGGAATTGAACTGTTTTGCAAAGTACTCTGCTTAAATGGACATGAACTGCTTACCTTCACTGCCAATGAGATCATTTAGAAAATCAAAACAAAAGCAGTATTGATTTAAAAGAATGGAAATGATGACACAAGTCTTAAAGCTGGAGAAGAGATCAGTGTCATAATCCAGTGGATCTCCTTTACAGTGAGAAAGTTAACTAGTTAGAACCCACACATCCTTCATATTTGGGTGTTCCTATACTCACAAATATAATAGGATTTAGGAAAGAATACAGCCCCATATTATGCACATTTTCCTCAGTAGGAACTCATGAAGAGTTTACAGTTTAGGTGGCTTTGTCCTTCTTTCTAACAATAATGCTTTCCATATGAATTGTGCTAGGACAGTGGACTGCATATTCAGAAAAGTAAATTTCTTGTCTTCATCTTCTATTCTGAATTTGTATTATCCCAGCCACTCTCAAGACATCTATGCCCAAGCCTCTTAAGGGCTTTACTTTCACTTATACTTTCAAATTTGTATTGGAGAATGGTTAGACCATGATGCGACCAGCAGAAAAGGAAGGAAGAAAGAAAGAAGTAGGTAGGTAGGTAGGTAGGTAGGTAGGTAGGTAGGTAGGTAGGTTTGACCATGAAGTAGCCAGGAAAAAAGAGTACAGACTAGTCACGGAAAATTTCAAAGAACCAAGTAGAAAGCAGATGAAGTAACAGTCTCTCTGATTCTGTTGTGGTTTCTCTCTGACACTGTTGTCCTTGACATATTATACAACTCAAAGATGAGCCTTGCTTTTTTTCTCCTTGCTTTTTTTGCAAAGTATATAGATAGACATAATTTGAATCAGATATTCTCTTGCATAGTCTTTGGTTAAGTTGCATCACTTCAAACAAATATCAGAAATTATGGCTTGTTGCATTTTTCAGCAGACTTATGACAAAGGGAGATCTCATCCCTCCTCCATGAAGGCTGAAGGCAAACCAAACCTTTGCAGTTGAAAAAGTGTTTTTTGGAGACATGAAGGGAGAGTATATGGTCCTCCAGAAACTATTGTCCTCCACTTTCAATCGTCTCCTGCCAGTATGCCCAACTGTTGGGGATGATGTGAGCTGCAGGCTAACAATTTCAGAGGCCCACAATTTTCCACCCTTGTACTGACATTACAGACATAGTCTCTTACAGTTCATTGGGGACTACACCATCTTGCTAATGGATTAAGACAGAACTACATTGTGCAGTGAACTTTACTGTTTGCAAGTAAATTTCATGTTATTAGCAACTTTTTGGAGAAATTTTCAGTGGAAAGCAGCATGTAGGATTTTCAGTGAGAAAAGATAAAAGGTTAAATTTGTGCCATGGTCTTGATAATCCCCATCCCATGTTGCTGTGGTTGTTGTTCAGAGGTGAGAGAAGAGGAAGAGTTAAAGTGCAAAACATCTGGAGTGCCAACGCATCTCCTCTTTTGCGTAAGACCCTGGGACCATCCAATGAAGCTAATGGTGGGAGCTTTAGGATACTCCAGCACTACCACACAGTCAGACTATGGAACACACTACCTCAAGCTGTAATGGGTTCCATCAACTTGGATGGTTTTCAAAAGAGAGTAGAAAAATTCATGGAGGATACGGCTGTCAGTGGCTACTAGTTATAATGGCTCAGTGGTTCTTTCAAGATTTGCAGTATTATATCTCAACACCAGCTGTGGGGGAGCAAGAACATGACAGGGCTGTTGCCCCTATGTCCTGCTTGTGGGCTTCCTCTAGACACTGGAGGAACAGATCTTTGGTCTGAGCCAGTGGGGCTATTCTTAACTATCTTCAGGCAGATTTAGCATGAGCTTTCTTCCAGCTGTATTCAAGCTAGCTCCCAAGTGAGTAGCTAATGCCACTGGAGATCATGCTCTGAGGTTAGTGGAGCAGTACATTTTTAAAGAAGTGAACATTTAAGGTGCTAAATCCTATCCTCAAAATAGCACCTGGGACTGCTCCTTCAAAATTTGGATTAAAACCTGGAGCTGTTTACCATCCCAGTGACATCAGGGCCACCAGCCTCCACTGCAAAATGCTCTTAATTTCCCCAGTGTAAGTGAGGTGGCATTGAACAAGAGGAGGCAGGAGTCATGAATGTTTTAACATTTGAACATGCATGGATATTAACTAAGTAATTTATTTTGAGCTGATGTACTCTAGTGGTGTTGGCTTAAATACCCTAAAGGCACCAGATCCTGTCTGATCTTGGAAGCTAAGCAGGGTCAGCCCTGGTTAGTATATAGATGGGAGACTGCCAACGAACACCAGGTGCTGTAGGCTATATTTCAGAGCAAGGAGCTGACAAAGCAACTTCTGAGTTATTCCTTGCCTAGGAAAATCCTGTGAAATTCATGAGGTTGCCATAAGTTGACAGGCAACTTGAATGCACACACACATAAATACACATACATGCTAGTGGTAGGAAATCCAAGGACAGATTATGCAAACTGATGTCTAGTCACACAATGAGAATTATCTTCTCATGTCTTGCCTGCAGGCATTTTAACAGTGCCCTAATCTGTGTTTCCGTGTTCTTCCCCTCCCGTGAGCGGATTTGGGGTTGAGAATAGTGGGCTGAAGGAAGAAGGGGAACTAGTACTGTTGGTAAAAGGATACTCTTGGATCCAGCCCCTGTTTCCACTACAGTGGAGGGGAGAGCAAAGCTAAATGAGAGCAGTGTAAAGATGAAATTGGTTTGAGTCATCAGCAAAAGTGAGCATTGACATAATGAATAGGCAAGCCTCACGTGGCTTTTATAAAAATCAGGAAGTTATCATTAGGATTCCTAAACCTCAGGGCCTGCCCTATCCCATCTTCAGAGCAATGAGAAGGAATCTCAGCACAAGATCACTAACTTGAAAGGTGTGTATATTTGTATATATGTATTTTTTTCTCATTTGTAAGACTTGGGCTATTTCCGCACCACACCTCACCTCACTCCTGGGATGATCCATGTACGTTCTGGCATTGCCATTCGCAGGACAAGAGTGGTTTACCATTGTTCCCTTCCACACACGTTCCTTGGTGGTGGAGGAGTAGCAGCATTAACTCCACTGATCCTTCCACATTATGGTGTCCATAGTGATGCTTTCTCCCCACCCTTTCCCCATCCCACAGCACCTGATGGGTCACCTTTTTTGGGGGGGCTTTTTTCCTAGTGGGTGGCATTGGATGCATCTGTGCATCCATGCATCAGGGTTCCTGGACTGACGATGGGAGCTGGTGCAATGGAGGAACTGCATACCATCAGGTGATGGGGTGGTCACACTTTATGGAGTCAATAACAGACTTTTTCCATTATTGACATAGGGTGTGATATGGGCAGGTTAGGGGCAGTTGGCAGCAAGATAGTGGCAGGTTGCCCATGATGTTGTGCAAAAGCACAGCTCCTGGAACTGTGATCACCTATCACTGTGGCTGGTGGACATGGTCGTGCAGAAATGGTCTCAGTGTTTTTTGTTTGAATGGCATACTCTGTGCAACTGTAGTTGATGCTTAATGCAGTCATGCTTCATGATATCACCAAGGCCTGTCCCCTTATGAAATCCTCTTGTAACATCATCAGGGCCATCACTCTGACATCACAAGGGATCACCTCTTGGTCTCAAGTTTTGGCCCTGACATCTCAAGACCTGGGATAGTCCTGACTTAACAACCCCAGTGATCATCTACATGTGTAAGGAAGTCCTCCAGAAACTTCCTAAGCCAGCAGTTCAAGACTTCTAACATAGGAGAACCAAACCTACTAAGACGTTTATGGCAGGTGCATTAGATAAACCAGCACATTGCCTGCTGCTCTTAAAATGTAGCCTGCACTGTTGTCTTCAGATCTATTCTAGAGGTTTTTCAGTTACAGTGCTGAGAGACTGCAGTTAATAGATGATTTTATTAGATAGATTCAAAGCTCTGCGTTGGCCTTCTTGGGAGATAGACCAAGACGTTGATCAGGCCATGGATAATGTAGTTGCTAACGATTTCTTTTTTAAAAAGGAAAGGGGGAAAGAAACATTAAAAGCTATTACTCCTCATTGAGATAATTCTGGCAACATTATACTGTACAAGTGCACCTTTTGTGTAACAACAAAATGACAAAATTGAAATGTTAAAAGTAGAGTGCCTGAACAAAAGCCTGTGAAATCATTTAGACAAGATCATTGTCCTGCCATTATAAAAGAACAGGAGTGACAGAATGGGACACAGGCAGAAAAGAAACCAGAGAGGCACTTGTCAGAATAAGGTAAAGAGGATTCCTCTTTGTTCCATCTATCCTACTTGGAAGGATTTTCGGCTAACGACAGAGCACCCTCCTCTGGCAGTTTGCCCAAAATGAAAGTCTTCAAATTAGAGACTGAAAGTCTTCTTCTTCTTCTTCTTCTTCTTCTTTTTAACAGGGCACTGAGACTCTTTTGCAGCTTGATGCCATAGCTTTGTTTTACTGCACTTTGAGTGATACCTAGTCACTTGTGTTTGCAATCAGATACACGCTTCAAGCATTAAGGGCATACCGCTTGCATTATTTTGTGGTGTAATCACTGCTACAGATAGTGTTTCTGAGCTTCTTGTCCAGACCATACTGTGTTGACTAGCATGGCTGCTGTCTGAGCTGTGTTGGAAAGGAAGCACTTAACCTGAGAACCAACCAAGCTTTCCATAAATCTTTCCTTTCTGTCACCAGGCCTTGGTTCCCCCTCTATGCCTTTCTCTTTACATATCACTCTCCTTCTGAATTTAAAAAGTCTAAAGAGAGCAGCTGCATGATTGTAACAGGGTGAGAGGGAAGACATTGGGTAAATCATGAGGGTTAGCATCTTGGGGTCTTGTAGCTTTAACAAGACAAGAGGAGGATTGATGGGAAATAATTGGGAGTGGAGGGGGAGGGATGTTCAGTCCAGAGTGGGGAGCATTTGGAGCAATGGCAAAGATGGAGCCAAAGGTTATGTTGGGTGTGGCATTACTACCACTTAGAATTTGGTTGCAGACACCCTTAAAAGGAGCAAGGATTTGTATACGCTGGGCTGAAAACAGAGATAATTATGTGCTAAGATAAAATGAAGCCTGTGTAAATTAAGAAAATCTGAATGCATTTGATTATTTTGCATTATTCTCCTTCTATTCTGAGGAAAGAAGGAAAGAAATTTTCACAGCATGGTAATCAAGGGGTATATAATAATTTCCCTGCAACCGTGATTTCACCAGGCATTGTGTGCCCACTTCAGGTCTGTCCTCAGCACAATGAGGACTAGAATTTTTCATATAGTTTCACTGAATTTTGCACATGAAATTAACATACAAACTGAGAGCACTCAAAGAAGCAACACAACAATAAAGTTGGCAGCACTGATGCAGTAGGACACACTTTGTATTATCTTCCTGCAAAGGAAGCAGATGCAATTTATAAATGATAAAAGGCATCGTGGAGAAAGGAGAGACAGAGTATATCTAAAAGATATCAGTGTAGTTTCTTACATACATCCAGCATGGACTCTTGTGCTTTTATTTGCCTCTTTCCCATCTGGGGAATAAGTGCAGGGTGAAATCAAAGAAAAAAACATATAGCAAAACCTGGATGCGTTCTGTAGGTGTTAGTCTTATTGTAGCATCTGTAGCAGAAATAGAGAAAAGTTGGAAGTTACTTTTTGCAAATAGGGCAATAGACACATAGATAATTTAGTGTGGCTGCAGAGACCTTTTAAAACAGTCATGGCTAGTGGCATCCATGTCAGTGCAGTGGTGCTCTGAGTTTTAGCCCATGTTACCCTGTATGTTGGGGGTCCTGGGAGGGGCGCCCAAATTACGAAATAAAAACACAAGATGGGGGAAATTAGATTCAAGTACCCTCTCAAGCTAACGAGAGGCAGGGTAACTTTAGCTGGGATCTTTTAACTCTATGTCTACAGTGTCAGGTCAGAGAGCAGTTAGACAAGTTCTAAAGCAACAAATAATATTTTTATTGGGAACAAACAACACAGAAGACACGACATACACGAACTAATTGAGAAATAGAAATGGAGAGTTTCGGGGGAATGAGTGATACGACACCTGTTCTCGTAGTCCTGGAGAGAATGGAGAGTTGCAGGGAAGAAAGCTCAGCGCGGTTCGCTGAAGGGAGCTCTCTGGACAAACCGACAGCAAGGCTGGATGAAACTCAGGAGTGATCCAGGCAGTCCCAACTCAGTTATTGGGAACTGAGGGGAAAGCGTCACTGGACAGAGCGCCAGCAAGGCTAGATGGAAGTCCAAGGTGATCTGAGGAAGGGTTGGAATTGAGCACCCTTTATAGGGTGGATTGTGCCTACAGGCCATGCCATGCTCGGTGAGAACAAAGGAATTTTAGAGCTGGACAAAGGCATTGGAAAAGGTCAGGTTTTACATGATGAGCTTAGCGCTGGATGACAATAGTATGGCCAGTATGCAAATTGCCCAACATAAAGGAATGGCTCGGCCCTCGGCTGGGCGTCTTTGTGTAAAGTTGTGCTGAGCAAGATGGGTTTGCAAGAAGGAATGGTCCCTGAAGCATCGGAGAGGCATTAAGTTGCCTACCTAAATGAGGTTTGGAATGTACAACCATTAACGGCCGCACCTATTACGTGCTCGTCCGGTGGCCCTTGCAAACACGTGGAGTAGGGTGGCAGAGAAAGGTCAAATAGAGACCAAATTGTTTGATATCAAGAGATATCTAGTGCTCTCACCAGTTATAGCATAACCGCAGTAACACCCAGACTTTAAGGGCACTATCCAAGATGATAACCCTAGCTCTACAATAGGTTTAGCACTTTGGATAGTTCCTTCAAACTTTGGACTAAATCCCATCATGGATTCACCACCCCACTGAGATAGGAAGCATCTTACAACCACAGCTACCTGTAACATTTCAGAAATGAAAACTAGGAAAGATGTGGCCAGGCAACATCAGTGTGGGGTCAAGATGGCGAACTTATGATTGAGGAAGGATATACTAGCTTGGGGAGGCTGCAGCAGTTTGCTTTTGGTCTGAGTCTACTGAGAAAGACAAAAGTCTGCCTCTTATTCTCTCCTCACTTCTGTTAATTGAGTGCAATCTACTTTTGTACTTTGAACTCAGTTTGCAGCAAATAACACAAGCTGAGGACCAAGGAGGGAAGCGGGAGGGGGAGAGAGAAACTGGGACATTTAAAAGTTGCTGAAAAAGGGATAACTGAGGATTAATCAGGACTGTTCCTGCCAAATCAGGACATTTGAAGGGTATGGTGTTTATGATGGCAACATACTGTGGGCTATTTTCTTCAAAAATGAACAGCGAAGAGACAGATATGAATTCTTCCTCAAAATGTGTTCATAGGAGCCTTATTTCAGTGCTGGGTCCAGGCAAAAAAGAACTGGAATATTAACACAAGAAGACACATTTCCCATTTAATGTGTGCTTCATAGATTTGGGGCCTGTTCACATGGCAAAGTTTTACAGCTGGGTTGTTGTTTTTTATATAGCTTACAAGAAAGAATTGTATTTCTCCTCAACTAGTTCTTTTACAACAGTGTAGCATGACACTCCCTATGCCTATTTGCTTGGAAGGAAGTTCCACTCTTTTCAAGGTGAGTTTTGCAGTCTGAAATGGAAACTGTGAGGCAGATTCATCCTGTCAGCTCTTGTCATTTGTTCAAGAACTTTACTTCACTTTTCCCTTGGGAGTGAAGGCAAGCTGCTTCCAGTTTTTGAACCTCACTGGCATATACAAGAGAGAAAGAAGAGGCTGCAAGCAGGAATGAAGCTAAGTAGGCCCACATCCTGTTCTTCTGTAATACATATCTACTAAACTCCCCATGATGGATAAAGCCAATTGCATGTGACACAGAAGTGTGAAGAAGAAAGCATTCCTAATATGACTGTTCTGAAATGATCATCTTGCTGCAAAGCCTTTTGTTGATCTACGAACTGATGAACTAAGAGCCTCGCCGTGTGTTGGGAAAGCTGGCTTTTCCCTGTTGTGTGCTATCCTCAAAATCAAGGCAGCTCTAGGCTTTGTCCTAAAACTCCATGAGGCATGGGCAGCCCAGGGGCATTCTTTTTGATTAGCGCTGCTTTACTAAACAAACGGGAACACTGGATTGCAATAACAGACCTAAGCAACAGACCGAATACTAAATGCCTGCAGTGGTGGGATACTTTGCTGAGCCATATACTGTACAAGGAGCTTTTGTCATAAGGATTGACCCAAAACATTTGGTCCATAAAAAGAGTTACAGTCGCAGGGACTCCTGGCAGTGATAGCTTTAATGCAGGATTTGTGTCATGGTGTAAAACAAATGACTTCAGACGTTGCACTAAATGGGCAAAAACAACACAGGAAATGGCTTGATATAAAATGAGATACATGCCAGCCACCTATGCACAGGGGCCCAGTTTCAAGGCAGAAATGAACATATGTCCTTTGGCATCACAGTACAGTTGGATGCAGGCAAAGCTTTTACAGCTGTGAATAAGAATATTGAAGCAGGAGTATGGGAGCCTCTCTGTGCCGTTTGATCCATGTTTTGCCTGGAAGTTTCTTCTAGTTGTGGGCACTCCTGCTGCTGAAAACAGTAACAACTTGCAGAAGCTTCTGTATGTCAATCTTATCTTTAAAAGAAAATATTACTCAGGCCAGAAATGCTACTTCACAGTCATTGATTGAGTTCTGCATGGTATTTTGATAAATCCGATTCACTTTCTGTTAATTAATTTGGATATATTAGCAGTGGCATGACCCAATATTATTAGGGAGCATCTCCATCTTTTCAGCTATTCTCAAATGGACCCTATAATTTCATCTATGATATATTCTGAAGCATAAGGAGTAGCCTTAACTAATTACACGTTGCCTTGATGTAGCTGTTTTCCTCCTCCTGTCACAGACAGGCTTTCCTTATTCAACTTCAGAAGGCAAGCCAGCAAGTGAGACGGGGGGTGGGGGGAGAAATGAATGAGAGCAGAGAAGGGGCAAAGTGAATTTGGGTATGAACTTTTCCCACAGGGTAGATTTCTAAAACAGAAATCATTGTAAATCTCACATTAGCATCCCCATCTAAAACTTGTTCCAACCTATTGATTTTTAGTTACTGAACTGTTGGCTATAGATCCAGATCTACCCGAAAAAACTGATATGCTGGGTACCTTAAATTATTTCAGACCATTGTAGTTATGCATTTAGCTTGAGCAGTAGACACATACGTTTTGTACCATTAATCCTGTAGCTGCCATTTCCCAAAATGGCTGACAAATGTATGTAATATGGGATAACTCATGTAGAAATCTAATTTGGGTGGCAAAGTGCTTTTTTACAGTCAGGATAGATCAAAGAACTATTATTAGCTCATACAACCACCAGTAAGATGCGTTTAGTGCCACTAATAACAAGAAGAATGTTGGAGCAGATAGATCCAAGTTCAAATTTCTCCTTAGCATTGAAGCTCACCAGGAGACCTTCAGCCTTTAGTCATCTCGCATAGAATTGTTTGAAGGAAAAGAAAAGGGGGAACATGTACACCACCCCAACTTTGTCAGAGAAAAAGTGGGATCAAAATGTTTGTTTAATAACCAATGAAACCAGGAACAACATTCAAACATCCATTAAAAAAAAAATAGCCAAGTACATTTCTGAACATGGGTTTGTTGTTGAAACTTACACAGTTCTCACAGTTTCATAAAGGACAGCAAATCATTGAGACCTATTTGCATGTGCAGATTTCTCCTGTACATCATGTTTTACACCTGTGCATGACTACCAGTTCTTCAGATGAAAGCACATGGTCCTAAGATGGTCACAAAAAACACTACCTATGGCTTTACCAGTTGGACTCCAGTGGATCCAGTATTGTATAGTCTTGTTCCAAGGGGTGAATAATACTGTGACAGCAACGATTGCTATTTTGAAATGTTGTGTAATGTATTTTCAGTATTGTTTTGTATATTTTGCATTTTATTTTTATTTTTTTTTAAAAAATTTTGTACCTAGTCTCTAGCTTAAAGTTTGGACTGCCCAAATCCTGCACTAGGACCTTCCCAGGGAGAACAGTAGCATATTTAGAGTCTCTGCTTTACTTTCATCTCTAAGTTATGATTTCAGTTGTAATTTCTAGTATAACCACAGGTCTCCTGCAATGGCCATAGAGGTGGGACTGGGCAGTAGGTAGCTTATTTACCTGGGAACATGTTTGCAACTCTCTGGTGCCATCTATGGAAATGGACTCCTTAACCTTCTCCAATAAGACTGTAAGTACAGCCAATGAACTCTTTTCCTTTAATGTACTGAATACATACTTTCCTCTTCTTAATACAGGTTGGAGAGCTTCAGGCCCTTCTCTGGGGCCCAAGTGTGTCCTTTGGCCTTTCCAGACAGCCATGCCCTCTTATCCAATACAGCATCATTTAGTGATCTCCCAGGCCCTGAATTGTTTTGTCTCTGCCAGTGTAAACATTTGAAATGCCACTCTTAAGGCTTAAAAAGATGAAACCCAGCAGCATCTTTGAGACCAGCTGGGAAGAAGAAAATTCTAGCAGAAACTTTCATGATGAAGATGACTGTGCTGAAAAATGTTCCTCAATATGGCCATAATAGGTGGGCTCAGGATTGGGATAAGTATAGTCAAATGGTACCCTATACTCTTAGACTATGGAAATTAGAAATTTAGGATGTAAATACAATTTATTTTCTCTCTGGAAGGATTGTAAGACATGTTCCTGTTATCAACCTCTGTCTGCGCTCTCCTATCTATGTGGCTCACTTGATTCCCCCTCCCCCAAGCCATGCCTCTGGATGTCTTCATACTTTCTCCCTTTGATTCTGGCACTAAGCTAACCTAATTTTCATGTGATGTGGAAAGCAGTTCACATGGTCTAAAGAAGCTCTGTGTACACATTGTTTTTCAGAACTGTCCTTGGCTGCTGATTAAGCCAAAGCACTCAGTTTCCTTGAATGATGACACTCATTTCATCATGTGTTCGGAGGCTCCTCACCACTGTTCCTCCTTATGGCTAGAATTCCAAAGCATCATGTGTTTTTCAGGGATACTACTATAAATATAAAGACACATACATTTCATAATATTCATAATATTGCCCAAATCTCTGATATAAGTGCAGGAATGAGAAGGTTAAGGACAATCATTCCCATTTTGCTCATTGCAAGTAGTAGGCCATTTCCGCACTAGCCTGTTATAGTGTGATGATTCCACTGTCAACATCCTCTGGAATCCTGGGGTTTGCAGTTTTGGGAGGTGCCAGGCGGCCTCTCCCGAAACTGCAAACCCAACGATTCCAGAAGATGTTGAAAGTGGAATCACTGCGTGGAAATGGCCGTAGACTGGGAACAGAGAACATAGGTTGACATCCTGTTAGTGAGAAATGTGTGCTTAAGTCACACTATGCATGTGGGGTCAATTATTGCTATGATACAACAGATGTATTCCACTAATGGTAGTGGAAGTGGAGTTGTACGTATAACCAGTTGCACATTGCTGTTGAACATTGTGCATTGCACATTGTGCTCAGGCATTGCACAATGACTCCTAGTCATTGGTGTGTGCTGTGAAATATTCTTCATGGGGACTCCATAGTGGTGGCATATCATCACATCTTAACGTTTACACTATGCTGACAGGATATTGAAATGTAATTAATCAGTCCTCCAGATGTTACTGGATTGCAACTCACTGCAGCCCAAGATAGTGGTGAAGGATAATGAAAGGGGCAGCCCAGCACTACCTGTACATTCCTCAGTCCTTCTAGAGGTAAACCAGAATGTAGCATCCTATCCACTGGATATGGCAATTTCACTGTGCCTTATATATTCCTTATTTCAGTAGGATGCTTGGGACTATTAGCTTGCCAGAAGGTGAACAATTACTGCATAACTCTGTACATTCTTTCCTGCCACATATCTCAAAACAGGGCTGGGAACAGTGTGTTCCTCCAAACGTTGCTGTACTGTAAAACCCAACATTTGTCACCATTGGCCATACTGGACAGGATGCACTGAAACTGCAGTTGAACATATATATGTGTGCATGTATTAGTGATGTAGACTGGAGTCAATTTTGACTCAGACTCAATGATTTGACTTGAACTTGACTCAGCAACAAATGACACACTGACTCAACTCGACTTGTGATTTGTATATTTCAGTGATCAACTTCCTGCCCTTGGTTCAGTAACTTAACACATTCCTCCAAAAATCTTACAATTTTGAACAATGCTTTTATCATTTTTTGCATACCAGTCACATGATGATCTGTCTCAAGCCCAAAGTGTGAGTGCATTTCTCAGAGTGGAACAGCAACCAGGTCAGGCAACAGGCTTGAGGCATGGTTGAGATCTGCTCAGCAGCCTTTCCCAACTGCATATTGGAGGAACCTTCTAAAATTTTCCTAAGAACAGAAAACAAGACTTTCTTCCAGAGCACAGGGTCTGTTTCTTTGAGGGGTTCAGCAACGGACTTCAGGAGGAAGGATACTTGCTTCTAAAGCTTTTGAAGCTTCAGTAATGGGGAGTAAGAAGGACCCTATTCCCCACTTCCAAAAAAGCCTCCAGATTCACAAATGGGAAATTAAGAAGGATCCTATTCCCCACTTCTGAAGTTGCAGACTTTTTTGTGCCTAGAGCCCATTGACACAAAAACCTCCAGCATGGGGAAGGGGGAATTAGAAGGATCATATTCCCCACTTACAAAGATGCAGAGCCTTGTATTGACCCCCATTGAGCCCCCCCACCCCATCACCACCTTCTTTTTTAATGTTAAAGTTGTCTCTCAGACTTGAGACTTCACTTGAAAGTATCTTGCAAGGACATGAGAATCAACTTCAAGGAAGAGATCTGAAACTTGACTTGAAACTTGGAGTAAAAAGCTTAAATATTTCACTGGTATGACTTATGGTGACCCCATGAATTTCATAGGGTTTTCTTTGGGCAGAAATACTCAGAGGTGGATTTGCCAGTTCCTTCTTCTGAAATATAGCACCTGGTATTCATTGGCAGTCTCCCATCCAAGTACTAACTCAAGCTGATCCTGCTTAGCTTCCAACATCAGATGGAATCTTGTGCCTTTAGGGTATTTAGGAATATAAACAGGACTATATAGTTCCTGACACTGTCTTATATCAAATGAAATATGCACCTAATATTATTCTGCCAGAGTAAGTTTGGCTGCTCTTTTCCTGACCAGCTAAACCACAGTGTAGTAGCTAGAAATTACAATGGGACTGTGCTTTCCTTCATTTTCCCTTTCTTACCTCCTCCCTCCTTAAGATCTTCCATCCTGGTCTAATTAAACTGTAGTTGATGTTACATCCAAAATGGAGAAATAACATTCACTTTAATGTCATTTACTAAGACATGATTTTAAACCACAGTTTGAAGCTGACTTAAATCCTGGTAGAAAACCAGCATTAAACTACATTACTCCTATTTTGAGTGTAATATCTAACTATGGTTTAATAAAACTAGGGCAGTCCTAGTCATGCAGTTCTAGTTACTAAACTGTAATTCATCAGGCCAGGACTTGAACTTTGGAACTACCCTATCGACTCCTCTCAGTTCAAATAATTTGTTTAACAAATCAGCTGGACATGGATGATAAGAATCATAGTCTAGTACATCTGAAGGGCATCAGACTGGGAAAAACCTAATTAAATTGTGTATGTGTGTGTGTGCACGCGCGCATGTTTTCAGCTGGGCCTGTGAACAAACAATGCTTTGTTTGGGGATGACATATCAAGATCTAAAGTATGGTCGGGAAATGGTCTGTAGACTGCTGTTTGCACTATTTGTGATGGCATCTTAATTCATGGAATTCTAAAAGACTGCTGCAACCTGGACTCTAAGCATAAGCTGGGAATGAATTTATGGGTTTATGAAACTGATTATTGAGTAGATGGGACACAAAAGCAGGCAAGTAACATTGAACTATGGCTTGCTCATTGTGTTTCTGCTGAGAATTGAACTGTAGTGTGAATTTTTAACTATGTTTATTGCAAAGCATGTTTTTGCACCACAACTGGACAAGGCCTATGTATTTATGTGTGCAGAAAATTTGGTTGAACTTTGGGGTTTTCAAATGGAAGAAACTGCACAGAATCTATTGCTATCAATACAACTGGGCAAAACAAAGGGATCACTCTTGATCTATTCTGCCATTCTCTACTTGCAACAGTTTATGGTTTTGTAGCAAAACAAATAAATCTCTTTGACTGGAACTTCTGTTGTTCAGGATACCCTGGGGAAATGTGTGGAAGTGGCAGGATCAATCCTACTTTTAGACAGACTGAGGCAGCTGCCTCATGGAGCAATTTTGGGGTATGATGAGAAGGCCATATTGTTATTGGTATAATATCGCTGTGTATTTTGCTGCAATAGAGAAAAACGTGGGATTTTCTGCCTCAAGTGCCAGTACATTTTAATTGGACCTAGGGACTATATACCATGATTTTTGAGGAGAGGGGCATCATTTTCTGCTCTGCTTGAGACATGAAAATGTTTTGGATAGGCCCTGGAAAGTGAAACCAGGCCTTCTTAAGGTGAAAGTGGAGAATCTTTGTTCTTCCAGATGTTTTGGGTTACTCCTGCCATTATCCTTACCATTGGCCATATTAGCTGGGACTTCTGGGAGTTAACATTCCCAAAAATTCTGGAGGACCAAATTTTATGGATCCCTGTCGCAAGGAAAGACCTGGCACAACTTTTGTTTTCAGGAAAGCATAGATAGGACCATCCCTAAAGTGCCCATCCTTTTGGAAATTAGACTGGAAACAGAACCTATGCACATGTCCCCCCCTTTTTTAAAAACAAAGTCATGTGCCACAATCTCCCAATGACAAATTAGGATAGGCTGTCCATTTTGACCTCAGAAGCCTGGTTCAAAGTCATTGTGAGCTATTATTTGAGTAGCTTGAGGTGAAATAATGTTCAACTCAGCTTCCTGGAGCTGCATTTGAAATACAATTAATTGACTGCTGTTAGTTGTCAATTAACATTTATTATCAATTAGTTCATCAAATTGATTAGTTGGCAGGACCTTAAAGCCTAAATGCACTCCTTTCCATTATAAATATGTCTATAAGAGTAAAAGCAACTTGCTAATTGATGTCAAACTGAAATTGCTTATGTTGGTCAAGCTATTGAGGAGCACACTGTATGCAATAAACCTTATTCAATGTATTTTGCAGAAAATAACACAACGTTTTAAAGGGAAGTGTCTTATAGGTAACTTGATTATAAAAAAATAAATTATTGGAACAGGTGGCCAAATTCAGATTTCATTCTTGCCATTCATCTTGGACTGTTGAAAACACTAATTAGGATCTCTTAGAACATTATGTTTAAATTTGTGTTCTCTTTATAATACAAAGGATAAATGAACACAGCAAATAGTTGCTTGAAAACACATGTATTGTATAGGATACATACATCAAGGAAGTGGCACTGGCTACAGCTCCCTGCTGACCGCAGAGTTCTGACAAACTCATATTTGTTGCTGTATCATGCAGGCAAATTGCTCTTCAAGTGTGTCTGAACTTCAAAGTTATATTAGTTATATCAAACAGCTTTGTCATGGTCCCATTCTGAGACCATGTACGTGGAAGGTACCAAGATGTGTTGCAAAGAGAAAATAATAAGGTTTACATTGGTACAATTTTGTAGTGTAGATAGGATACTTTGGAAACAGTAGCTGAAGGAAACGGACTATAGCACTCTAGGAGAGGATTCAGAATCCTCTCTGAACTACTCTGTCCTTCAAATGTATTTTTAGGATATTTTCACCTGACTGCTGTGCCAGTCCACTTGAACTTTTTGGAGTAGTTCAAATGTACATTCCCTCCAGGAGCGAGTGTAGGCTTTAATGGAAAAAGTTACATTTTTTGAATACAACTCTCAGAATCCCCAAGCTAGCATGGCCAATGGCTGGAAATTCTGGAATCTGTGTGCTGCCTTTAATGCTGTGCTGCTCCTCTCTGTCTTCTCCAGATCTGGTTATCTACCATAGCTGAACAGAATAATAGAATCATAAAGCTGGAAGAGACCCCAGAGGCCATCCAGTTCAACCCCATTCTGCCATGCAGGAAGACCCAATCAAAGCACTCCCCTCAGATGGTCATCCAGTCTCTGTTTAAAAACCTCCAACAAAGGAGACTCCACCACACTTCAAAGCAGTGCATTTCACTATATAAATGGCTCTTATCATCGTGAAGTTCTTGCAGATGTTTAGATGGAATCTCTTTTCCTGTTGTTTGAATCCATTGCTCCTTATCCTAGTCTCTGGAGCATCAAAAAAAAATGCTTGCCCCATCTTCCATATGGCATCCTTTCAAATATTTAAACATGGATACCATGTCATCTCTTAACCTTCTCTTCTCTGGGCTAAACATACCCAGCTTTCTAAGCCAGCCCTCATAGGGCATGGTTTCCAGGCCTTTAGCCATTTGGATTGCCTTCCTTTGGACATTCTCTAACTTGTCAATATCCTTCTTGAATTGTGGTGCCCATAAGTATGCATTTTTGTCTTTCTACCCTCCTCCCACACTTTGAGCAGTTTTTTTTGTTTTTGTTCTAATTGTAGCCTATTTCCCCTCTCCACATCTAGCATGTTTGTCCACCTGGTTGTTTATTCATTAACAATTCCTGCAATAAGCTCTTTGTTTTTTGAGCAGCTCCCTCTTCCCAATACTCTGGGCAAAGAGAGACACACAAGCCAGACAAGTAATACACTGGGTAGCTGAACTGGAAAACAAAGGAGATGGTTTTATGACTGGCCCATTGGGTGACATTGGGCAAATCACATTCTCTCAGCCTCAAGGGAAGGCAAAGGCAAACCCCCTCTGAACAAAGCTTGCCAAAAAAACCCTCTGATAGATTCCTAGAGTCGTTGTAAGTTAGAAATAATTTGAAGGCACACAACAAGAACCACAACCACCACGAGACCTAGCTGGTCAGTACTGTATGGACAGCTTGCTTTTCGTTCAAATAGGGTCACCTCTGGACAATTCAGTCACTTGTGGGTTTAATTCACTTAGGAAAGTTTGTCCCAGGTCTATATTAATGGTACACTGAGTCAATCTTCAGCCACACAAAAGCAAATCTCTGGGAGGGATTTACTATGCTCCCAAGCGATGCAATTGCTGTTGTTATATAAGCAGCACCTCACAGGCATAATTCTTCCAGTGTGTTATCACATCAGCACTATACATTTCTGCCTGAAATATTGGAAGCTGTTCTAGTTTGACCAAACTCTTTCTTTCAAATGAGGGGAGAGTGGATAGGGTGAATGGGAAAGAGAGAGAAAAAATTCAGAGCTGGGGAAAAAATGTTTTTGTTTTTTTTTAAACTGTAGTTCCTAGAATTCCCATTCCAGCATAGCTGCTTGCCATTCTGGCTGGGGAATGCTGGGAACGGAAGTCCCCAAAAGTTAACTTTTCTAACTTACAGAAGAATTAATTCATTTCAGTGTCATGTCATTCCTGTTCTACAGACTAGCCAAGCTTTCCGTTAGGGAACATGAGCTGGTGGGAGAGATGCTCTAATTTTGCACAAGGAGAAAAGAAAGATAATCAGCGATTTATTATTTGTACACTATTAACATTTCCACATGACTTCCAAAAGTAGCAATTCTCCTCCTCCCTCCAACACCCACACATCTATATCTATCCAGATTGTACAACACTCAGTGACACAGTTTTAATAAATGGGCAAAGTAGCTTGTTGCTTCATAGGGACGTGAATTACCTGAGCTGAAGGGTTGTTTGTTCCTCATGCCATTGTGAAAAGCCAGACTATTCCTGCCTGCCCCCTCCAAAAAAGGGGAGAGGGAGGAAAAACACCCTGTGACCTAAATATGGCTGAAAGACACACCATGTGACCCGCTTAGTGCTGCCTGTCATGGCCTGGAGCCACAGCGGGAACTCTATTAGTGGGAACAGCACAGATGCTACCAGATGGCCAACATATTGTCCAGAGATGACCCATGTATAATTGCAGAAAAGTTCAATACATTCAGGTTTTGAATTTAATTGCATTGACCACCTTAGCTTCTGCTGCTGCTGCTGTACAATTTAATGTATTTAAGGTGGAAATTTGCCTTCTTTCTTTCTCCCCCCCACCTCCCTCCCTCCCTCCCTCTGAGTGCAAGAGGAAATCCAAGCACTGCTTTTAACTCCACAGATTTGTATTGTTCTGTGCAATTTAACACCTGAACGGACAGATGTGAGCAAAGCTGCTAGAGAATCAGAGAACTTCCTCCTTTGCTCTCCGCACTCCAGCTTTGCCTCACTTAGGATGGATTTAATTCAGCAGCAAAGCTTTCCACTTCAGGAAGAGGGGCTGGGGCAGAAACGCTGTGAAGTGACACACTCGTGGTGCAGTCTGTGGTGGGCTGGCTAGAGGCTTCAGTTCAGGTGCAGCTTTCTGTAGAACTCTGAAGGTCACTGGCCCTCACAGGATTATTGTGAAGAGAAAGGAAATATGACTGGCAGATTACTGGTACAGTGGAAAACACCATTAATAACACAGTTTGTTTTCAGGGCCAGCCCCATCATTAGGTGGGGGGGAGACAGCTGCCACAGGTAACAGTCATGAAAAGACAGCAAATGGTTAGCCATTTAATTTGTTACTGCCCTACTTTTACTGACAGGGAGTGCAGAGGGATTTTTTGCCTCATGAGCGATAATGATTTGGCTGGTTTAAGCTACTAGGCACCTTGACTTGGAGGGATGATTTTTTTCCTCCAAAATTTCTTCTCTCCCTCAGGTAGCAAAATATCTTGGGTCAGACACAGTGATTTCATATGAGTATGAACAACTGAACTGGAATGATGAAGCTGTTTTCATGTCACATGTTATCTTTGTCTTTTCATTAATTTGGATGTCAAAAGGGAAGACAGTTTGAATACCCTGATTTCCTGCAAGATCAGGGTAACATGAGGACAGTAGGACTAGGGGAAGTAGTGTATTAGTGATGGCACAGCCAGACATCTGGTCTCACAGACCAGTTCAGTGGTGTACCTGAATGCCCTAAAGCGAGATGAACATTCCTCTTTGCTTCTGAACTATAGGCAGGCATTCTTTTTGCTCCAAGGATCACATATACTGCCATGTGGCCTATCTAGGGCTGCACAGACATGCCCTAGATAGACCAAATGAATCTCCTCCCCCTCTGGACACAGGGATGGGGAGGCCTACTGAGATGTGGGGATGGTGGGCTGGAGGTTGTTGGCAGGTGGTAAAGGGTAGTGAAACCCTCCAGGCCACAAAGTTGAGATTTCCACAAGGTCCACTATTCCTCTGTTCACAAGAAAGCAGTGATTTCAGAAGCATTAGGATGGCTGGAAAGTAGAAGAACGGAAACCCATCTCCAAGCACCAGTGATTCTCAACTGAAATCACTGCCTTGGGGTTTCTGTTTGCAGTGTTGGAGCAGAATATATGCCTTTATGTTGCCATGGACGTTCTGTCCATGCATGAGCAGCTGGATTGTGAGAAGAAGTGGTTATAGCGAGAACAACTTAGGGCTGGGACAGCCCAAAGGTTACCTGTATGGGTTCTACACAATGTAGTCACCACCACTGATGGGAACAGAATGATGCATGAGCCCCATGACAACATTGTGCTGAGTATAGATATCCAGTGGTCATGGTCTCCCTTGTATCCACAATCCAGTGTACATACATGCAACAGTTGTTTGGTGCAGTCAGTGGCAGTTGGTGAGAGAGTGAATCCATTCTGGGTTTTAGTCCAGACTTTAAAAGAGCTGTCCAAGGTACATAACCATATCCCCAAAGAAGTGCAGAACCTTGGATAGTTTGGACTAAAACCTGGAATGTATTATTGGATCCACTGATATAGAAGCCACCAGCCACAGTGGATGTAGTGCATTACAATGGCAGAACCAGTTACCCACAGGGTAAGGACACTTGGGATAACTTTCAAGTTACTCTTTGCAGAACTCACACTATGGACACTATCTTGCATAACTATATATTTCTTTCTGACTGAATATGTAGACCAACTGCTTCTTGTTTGTCTTCTAGAGGTGTTGAACTACAGCTCCCAGCATTTCTAGACACTGGCCATGCTGGCCGAGGCCGATGCTCAGCAAAGTCCAAAATGTCTGGAAAGTGCCAGGTTTGGGAAGGCTGGTGAAAAGCTACATGATCCAAGATGGCAGCACCCAATAATATCAATATTGACTAGGAAACAATTTGAATTCTCCCCAAAAAATATCTCCCAAAAGAAAGAACTGTTCAAAATATAGTTGAAACAAAGAAAATAGCAAAAGAAGGTCATTTCTTTGGCACTTATAAAATTTTAAATTTTGTATAAATTTCCTGCCAGAAATACTGTGTTGATTCAGTGTGTGTAAGAATGAAGAGCTGGTTGCAACTGACAGTTGCATATAATGGGAAATGGCACTGTCCTAAAGAAATAATGAAAGCTTGTTTTAGTGTGCACATATCACTTTTTACACACGGCATGCTTTAGCAAATTAAATGCAACCCCCACTGCATGTGTTTTTGATTTGATCATTGCCTCTTTAAGGGTTTGGGGCCCCCTGCCTGCTGTGCATTGTGATGGGGGATATTTAGGTTCTCTATGTAATAATGATAACTCGACATGTAGCCGATGAGAAACCTTCCAAGTGAATAGGGCAGACAGATCATTTCACATGTCACCAGCAAGTCCCCTTTTACTAACATTTCTTTTCAGAAGCTTGCCCTCCTTGTGACTTGCTTTGAAGAGGCCTGGACAGGTTGATTGTATTTGCATCACTTTTGTTAAAAGTTAAGGCCTGGTGTGGGTAGTGAGACAGGCGTAGTATAGACCCTTGCACAAAAGACCGATAGTGCTGAAGGTTATTCCGCAAATAAGAAGAAATAAGGAAGTGTCCTTGGCTTCTGGCCCAGTTTGTTTCTTTCCCTTTCCTCTAAAGCTAGCATTGCTGATATAAAGAAAGAAGGCTACCTTTGATGGTGTACAACCTTTACATCATTCTCATGTCCAGCTTCACTTCTACTTAGCTTTAGCAGTGCTGCAGTTTCTGATGCCACTGTACCAGCAGTGCACAGCCTGTTGCTTCTTCCAGGTATTTCCTACCAGCAGAGAAAGAATGATATGTATCAGAATTTTAGTGAGAGAGAATGGAGAGAAGTCTGTTTGCACCTTCTTCCAGAGAGTCTCATACAGACCATGCTTTCCAGCCATATCTGTTATCAGGACTTCTCGGGACCATAGAGGTGGGAGGGGTATAAAGAAGACCCTCCAATGCCCCCCCCAGTGAAAAAAAGAGAGTATCTGAATATGTATGTGCAAATGCATGCAGTCCCAAACCTCAAGGCAATTTCACATACGGTCTTTGAAGCTGGAAAAGTTGCACACTCCTAGATTACAACATTCACTACACCATAGGATTTTGAGTGTGGGAGCCAGTGTGATATAGTGGTCTGAGCACTGGACTGTGAGTGGGACAGCAGGGCTTGAATTTGTGCTGTGACATGGAAACCCACTGGTTGACCCTTGGCAAGTCACACTGTCTCAGCCTCAGAGGAAGGCAAAGACAAACCACCCCTGAACAAATTTTTGCAGAGAAACTCCCCTGATAGGTCCACCTTAGAGTACCCATAAGCTGGAAATGACTTGAAAACCCACAAGAAAAAGAAAGAAAAAACTACTGGCTTACAGATGCAAAACCACAGGTGACCTGGGGTGAGTGGCAAGAAAGACCCCAGAGCCAGGATAAATTTTAGAATGTCATGTTCAGGAGCCAATCATGATCTGTAATTTACTAGCATCCTCTGTGGGTGATTGATATGACACAGTTTTATTAGTCATACAGGTGAAGCTCTGATGGGTTGGTAACACACTATGTGGCATGAGACTTTCTGTAGCATGTGATCAGAGTAGGAGGGAAAAAAACTGGCTTGCTGGCTTTTCCTGCTCAACAAGGCTATTTGTGCAGCTGTGGGCCCTCGGACCCTCCTGATCCCCCCCCAGATAAGATTGGATGGGGGCAAAATAGTGTTCTTCCAGTCTTGGCGTCATCTAGCATCTAGACTGTTAGATTAAAACAGGAGGCATGCTTGTCCAAACTCCCAAAGAATGACTTCAGTGAGGAAAAAAAAAAAAGAATAAAACTAGAAGCCTGTGGCCACTTCTGGTTTCTGGGATTGATTGACTTCTGGGCCTGATGTTATCTGTAGTGGCCAAAATTTGGCTTCTGCAATTTTTGAAGTTGCCTGTCCCAGTGACAGAAGCCTGATTTGAAGGTGGCTTTTTGTTTTCCATGATGTGGTACACACTGAACAGGGGAAGACTGATGAAGAGATGGTCCTTCTTTTGATGAGAGGTCAGACTATGTATCCTGGAGACTGAGCTGGTTCTTTTAATGCATGCTTCTAAATCTCTCCCTAGCTACAGAATAAGAAGAATAAGAAGAATCCAACCTATAATTCTGTTGTATCTTAGTGCCAGTTCATAGCAAAAGTATATATCCCACATTTCTACCAATCAGTTCAGATTGACATATATGGGAATTCTCCTCCTCCTGCTATTTGATGTCTCAAAAATATAAGAGACCTGATTTTCCTCCAAGTCCACCATGAAATTAAGCTTTTGAAAGCAATTGCTGTTTAGCATTTGTTTTCCCAAATGAAATGGCTATTTTTGTTTCAAGTTAGATATATTCACTTATTTCAGTGCAACCTAGTAACTGCTCTTCATCTAGTTTTACAAGTTTTTGTGCAAACTTGACAACAACAAATTAAAAGACTTGAGTAAGTGAATGGAACTATTCTGTTGAACAAGGATTTTATTACAACACAGGAAAAAAGCCTTCTGCTTGAGATTGTTCATTTGTCAGTGCATGAATTACAATTTTATGACCTGCTTTCTTCTTAAAAAACAAACTGGAAAAGATTGCTCAGCACCTTTCTCCTTTACTGTTCAAGTGTTTTGTAATTAACTGCATAAACCTTCCTAAGAGGCTATGGAGTGGTCCACCTTAATTTCAAATAGGTACCCCTTGCAATTATGTCAGCTACTTAAATTTATTTGCAGACAGTCAATTCATATTGATCATAACTTGACCTTACAGTGACCTTGAGCAAAGGTACTTTGCAACTCTTATAGATATTGTGATCAATACCGGTGAGTAATTGACTGTACCTAGTTACTGATAAGTGAAGTTTTTTTTTTTAAAGGTACACTATTTTCAGAAACAAAGATAATAACAGCTCATTTAGTCAACAGCTTGTAAAGGTTTCATATTGATGTACCAAGGTATAATGACAACCCCAGGCTTTTACAAATGGTGCAAAACAATGGGGTGCAAAGATCCAGGAGAGAGAATCATTATTTCCCCAACTTCAAATGCAAAATTTCATGATATTTATGACAAAGAATGCTGAGAACAAACACACTTACATTGCCGTGCTTGTTGCCAATGGAGCGTGTCAAACTGTGCCTTTTTTCTCTCTATCCATGAGGTAGGTCTCGTGAAATAAAATGCGGTATTGTTATTAATGTCCATGGGAAGGAAGTTGCTTTATACATATTTCAGCACTGTTCTCTTTTGGAAGTTGGTGACTGAATGAAACTGTACCTCCCCAGGTATGTCCAACCATAATCAGGAGAAAGAGCTTTGCTTGGTCTCAGCACATCTGCTACATGATGATAGGTTTCCCCTTCTCCCCTGCTGAAAGTTAAAAAGGAAAGATGCTAAAAACCTTCTCTCTCTGTTTCTTTCACTTTGCTTAAAACTCTACTGGGCTATGTGCTAGCAACTTGAAGAAGCAGGCAGAAAGCATTACGATTTTGAGTTGCTAATTTGAGCATCAGAAGACAGGAGCTGACTTCCTAAATGCTGTGTGCTCCCAAGTTCCCCTGCTTTGTCAGGGGAGTGATTATGTTCAATAAGGTAGGTTTACTTTTTCCCCAAACCTCTTTGGAAGACTGCTATTGCTGATGCATGGAACAGAGCTGTGCACACATGCTCACACACACACACCGCAGTCCCAGACTGAAAGAAAAGCGATTGAAAAGGTGAAATGATATGCAACTGTCACTGGGCTGTGAACAACATCAAATAGCTCAAAGCCCTGTGGAACACACAATGGTTTGTGCTCTTTCTGTTAGTTTGAACAAATGTTGTTGTTGTTGTTGTTGTTGTGTGTACCTTCAAGTTGTTTCTGACTTATGGCAACCCTAAGGCGAACCTATCATGTGGTTGTCCAGGGGCTGAGTGTGTATGACGTGCCCAAGGTCTCCCAGTGGGTTTCTGTGGCCAAGCAGGAAATCAAACTCTGGTCTGTAAGACAGTAGTCCAATGCTCAAATCACTATGCCATGCTGGCTCATATATAAGGAAAAAAATAGCTAAAAAACAGGTCACATAGTGAAGCATCTATTGCTCTCAGCCAGTTACCAGATTTCTTGGAAGGCTATTTTGTGAATGCAATCAAGGTTGGAGAACCAGCCCAACACCCCCACTGATTGGGGGCACTGCCCTCCAGAGAAGTCTCCCTTAAATACACAAATTTCAAGTATCACAGTAATCTAAGACTTTAGTTGAGCATTCAGAAATGCAGTTTAGGTATTCAAAGGAAAGGGCTGAGTAAAGTTACCAGGGAATGCAAGCACAGCAAATAGAAGTGGTTTAGGTGTGAATAGTTTTCAGTGTCTTCCTGTCTGCAGTACTAGAAATGTGGGAACAGAAGGAAAACTTCACTGGGGACAGAATTCTTATTTGGGGCAAATAATGCCTTCATTTTACACCTTTGCAGCTGCACCCTTGCTGCTCCTTGTAAAGGACATCATAAGAAGTGGTTACAGGCCACTTCCTATGATACCACAGATGCCACATACTCTCCAACTGTCTATATTTGGCAGGCACAGTACCAGTGCTCTGCCATTCTTCTTTTTCAGCTGCTTTTGTAATGTCCCAGTTTCTCTCTCTTCCTGCCTTCAGCTTACTTCAATTACTGCAAAGTGAGTTTAAAGCATAAAGGTAGTTTGCACTTGGTTAGATCAGTGGGGAAAAGGGGAGAAGGTGGCAGAATCTTGCCCTTCCCACTGGGTTCAGGCAAACTGCTGCAGCATTTCCTAACCTGTCTGTTCTTCCTCATTAATGAAGTTTTCCTTCTTGACCACACTCTGATGTTGCTTGGCCACACGTGTTCCAGTTTTCATCTGTGCAATGTTGGAGCACATGATGCCACTCCTTTTACATATTTCTTTCACATCTGACTCGGCAACTGAGTATCAAGTGCATTCCTTCCTGGGGATAAATTTTGTCCCAGAGGCTTCAGCTGTGTACCCTTTATCTATTGCATCTATTCTATATTATATGTTCTGTGTTAGGAAGCCTGCAAAGATATCCTTATGTGGCAGTTGTGGGCCTCGACTGGCTTGAAACAATTTTCTTCTGGTTCTGTTGTTTTCTTGTTGTTCCTGTTCTTTTTCTTCTGCTGCTGCTGCCACCAACCTTCCTTTTAAAGACAGAGCATTATTTGTGCCTTTGGAATATAAAGGCCAGATTTCTTATAAAGCCCTTTTGGACAGCTCAGCCCCTGGAAGCTTCTGCCAATGGGAAATGCAATGCTCCCTATTTGTATTCCAGGGTTGGTACTGACTGATTTGTATCCCAGCCTCCATACAAGGCAGTGTTAACTGAAGCCAATACAGACTCTTTCTTAAGCCACTTGACCTGGACTCTGATCTATGCTTGTGTTGATTGCATCTTTCACAGACTCTTAGGTCTGTTATTCTTCAGTAAATTCCACAGTGATCAGTAGAAAGTGGAAAGCGGATATCACAGATCAATCAGCCAAGAGTTTTCTGTGTCTATGGCACATAGTTGCTAAAGACGTTGCCCATCCTGATCTGGTTGGATGACCTGTTCCAGTGAAGGCAGCATCTCCTGTTTTCACTCATTTTAATTGTTCAATGACTTGCCAAAATAGTGGGTTGACTCAATGATTGAATTTACACACCACCTTTCTTCCAATATGGATTCCTATGTGGGAATCCTATTTCCATGTTCATTTTTCTGTATGTTTTTAGTTGTAATTGTTTTTACAATTATAAGTAGCCTTAAATCCCAAATTTGGGCTAAAGGTGGCAAATAAAAAATTAAATAAATAATATCACATTTATTATATTCCACCTCATCTCTAAAATACTAAAGCCATTCGCATGTATGCCTGTCATCCTTAGTCCACTTGCAATTTGTCTCATTTGAAAAGAACATGTGCTTTTATATAGTGTATACTTATTCATATATATACTTATATAAGTATATATTATCTATATATATTTTATACCCTAACTGCTTTCTGACTGCATTGATAACCTGGTTCTAAAATGCTCTTGATAAGTCATTTAGTACAGATTACTGTTTCCATGCAGATAAGGAAAGATTGTCAGACAGTGTCATGTAGCGGTTTGCGCACTGGATTATGATTCTGGAGAGCAGCATTCCACTTCCTACTCAGCTGTGGAAACCCAATGGGTAATGTTGGGAGCATCACACACTCTCAACTGTCAGAAAACCCTAGGATAGGTTCTCCTTAGGGTCACCATAAGCCAGAAAAAAACTATTCAGGAAGAAATGGACACAGGACTGATACACAAGCAGATACAGGCGCCCTTAGACAAACTGGAAGAAGCAATGGCATTGACCAGACTTTGCGTGGTCTTTCCATGGATGGATGTTAATCAGTGTTAGTCACACGCTGCAGGCCATGGACAGATCACCTTTCATCATGCGAAGACCACACTGTTTTCCAGTGGAGAAGGCTCATTCATTCAACATCAAGCAAGCAGAAACTGGTAAAATATGGATGGATGTAGAAAGTAGACTTTAGCTCAGATGTAGACCTGCCATACTTCCCAATCCACCCCAATTTTAAAAACATTGTTAGAAATGTTATTTTTAAATAGCACCTCAATTTCTAGGACACAATTTTTTAGAACTAGTTTTAGAACTAGGAGAGGACTTTTTCCAACCTGTATGAAAAAAAAAAAAGCTTCTCTTGGGCCTAAAACAGCCGGGACAAGGAGAAACAGCCAATTTTTTTTAAAAAAAGACCTTAATTTTAAAAGATTTTTTTTGAAATTGAAAAAAAATGTGGGTGCTGGACCACCTTCAAAGGTGGTGGTCTTTTGGGGGCTACACTTTGTCTACCACAGCTTTAGATAAATTATCCCTAGCTTTTTGGTGCTGGAAGAGATTTGAGACACATTCACATCATACAATTATAGCACTATGATTCCACTTTAACGGCCATGGTTGCATCCTATGGAATTGTGGGGTTTGTAGTTTGCTCAGAGGCTATAGAGAAACTCTCTATAGCAGAATTTTAAGGACCTCTCTCTAAACTGGAAATCCCAAGATTCCATAAGATGGAACCATGGCAGTTAAAGTGGAATTATAGTGCTATAACTGTGTGATGTGAAAGGACCCCTGGTGTTATTTAGAGATTTTGAACTTAGGAAAAGGACCCAATAAAGGAACACACGTCACTCCAGATGTTATTGGATTATTCCCATGATCCATCACCATTGGCTATGGTGGCTACAACTGACATAGTACAAGAGCATCCGCAGGATGACATGTTCTCCAACCAGCAAGTACATAAAAGTACGTAAAAGTTTGCTACTGAGACTGCAATATATGTGTCTGTGGGAGTAAGTGCTAGTGAACATGGAGAACCTTACTTCTAAGTAAACATAGTGTAGCTTTCATAATATCCCTCACCATCTTGATGGATCTGGGTTTTAGTTAATATGCCCTAGCTTTGAGAATGATAGCCTTTTTATTGTTTTTTTCCCCAGTAGCTCTTTATTTAATGTAACTTATCATTATGAATTCATTTAGTATTGATTACAATAGCTCTCTGATAATAAAGAATTAATTTGGCATGCTAGGTATGTCATATGCATTTATAAAAAATTCTGAAGTCATTCAGAATTAATTAATATGGTGAAGTGATATTGTATTTGTAATTTCACTGTATTTTAATGCCCCCGTTCCTCTCTTTTCTTTTTCCCCCTCCAGGTTACAGCCCACTCATGTGATGTATCTGCTTCAGGGATTTCTTCATTTGTATGGAAAATGTTTCCAAGAGTAACTAAAATCTACAATTGGCGTACACTTGGGTTTCCTAATGTCTACGTGGCAGTGGAGTGGTTTCTAATATTCTAGGAGTGCTGAGGGACATGGAGTCAGTGAGAGACATGTTGAAGCAACTGGGTTGGATAGGTTTTCCCACCTGCTTGATGGGTCTGATGTGAACAAAGGTAATTTAAAACTCTCCATTCTCAGATTTCTCCCTAATCAAACAAGAAGACATCTGTGCTGATGGAGATAGAGACTGAAATTACCTGCTGGTTCACGTTCTCTGCAGAAATGTCAAAATACACTTACAGTTAACTGAGAGTCAGCGAAAAGCAGGTACTTTCATTGGACACCTTGTCTTATTGTATCAATTACAGATGACATGTCAGAAATGTCTCTATGGTGTTGGATCTAATCAAGATGGAACATGACATTATCTGATATCATCATATGAATGGAGATGGTAATTACAGTGTGGCCAGGAAGTAGTAAGGAAGTGACTTCGCTTTCTAGTTAGAGAAAACCATAGAGTTCAGATTCTTATTAGACTTGTGTTTCTTGAAAGATGGGCCAGATCTTTGAAGTAAATTATGGGAGATGACTAAATTAGGTGACAGGCTTTAGATTGTATGATTCTTGGAAGTGATAAGCTATCAGGAATTTTTGGTGGATTACTAAAGCAGACTTAGATCTATTGTCTGAATGTCCACAGGAAACATTACTCCAGATATTCTGGTTTATATCTGGATCATTTTAGCCCATTTTTTGCTCCCATTTGATGGCCTACTATATATATACATTGCCTAAAATAATTTTACAAATAAGTTATAAAAAATACATTGGCCAGATTTCTGTATCAGCTACTTAGTTAAGTATGCTTAACTAAATAAGTTGTCTTGGCCTGACCCCCACCAAACCTGACAGAAAAATCATTTAACCATGCTCAGATAACCAGCAGAATGGATCTCCCTCTTCCCATACAGTTGATGCCTGGTAAAGTGTGTGTGTGTGTGTGGGAGAGTTAGAATTGTGGCAATCATGCAAAAATGGTGACCGAGGCCATTTCTGCACTACACTGTTATAGTGATATTATTCCACTTTCAACATCCTGTGGAATTTGGGGGCTTGTAGTTTACTGAGGCCAAAGAACTGCAAACCACAGGATTCCATAGGATGTAGAAAGTGGAATAATAGCACTATAACAATGTTGTGGGGAAATGGTGCAAGTAGAGATTGCAAATACGAACAGTTACAGATGAGTGAACCTAGGTAATTATTTTGTATTGATGATTGCTACTTAGTTATAATTTTGACACTATTGCCTGAATCATGAACTTCTCCACAACCTGCTTTATTGGGCATCAGCTATGTGGAGAGAAGGAGGTCAGTCTGGAGCTTGGTTGAATGATGTTTCCATCAGCTTTTGGTTGGGGATTTCTCCTGAAGAGGTTACTAAGGCCCTTTTCACACGTGGAAGGAGAAACGGGGGAAAACATGCTGAAACAGAGCTTACCGGCAGCCGGGTAAGTCCGTCGCCACGCGGAGCAGTGCGAGTTCACTGCTCCACACTCTCGCGGCGTCCAAAATGGTGGCTTACGGCTGGCAGAGGCTCTCCACCAACTGGAGAAGCTTACCAGCCGGAAGCCCGCCCCCGGCAGATCTGCAGGCACGCACTTGCGCGCGCCTGCAAATCTACACCAGGGCGCTGCGACGGAGCTGCATGGGGCTGTGTGCTCCGTGCTTTTTAAAAACATCTTAAAAGAGGTTTTTAAAAAACATGCGGCACCACCACTTCCGGTCGCTTCGGAGCGGATTGAGGTGTGGAACTACGCTAAAGCAGTCCACCCCAATCCACTCCATGGTGTAGATGACCTCCGTTAGAGGTTGCTCTGCACCGTT
The DNA here is from genome assembly GCA_948474755.1 of Ctenosaura bakeri. NCBI lineage: Eukaryota > Metazoa > Chordata > Lepidosauria > Squamata > Iguanidae > Ctenosaura > Ctenosaura bakeri. Next base: position 467,955 of record CAOLHI010000485.1, read on the forward strand.
TTATTACCCCCGTGTGAAAAGGATCTTAGTGAAGTATACCGAAGTAAGTAACTGGTTCAAAATTCTGGCCATTATAAACAAATAAAGACAAATGTACCTTCTATTCAACGGCAGTGGAATGCAAATCCCTACGAGCGTAGTTCTGTGCAAGAGATGGGGAGGGAGGGAGAGAGGTGCCTGGTCAGAGTGGTAGAGCTAGCAGAGGGCAGACTTATGTTTGCCCATTTCACTGGCATCTGACACATACAGCAGCAGACCCAGTTGAACTCTCAAGGACTTTCACAGTGACCTGGAAGCTACTTGCACAAGGTGGTTTGGGATGCCTCCTTGTACAAATAAAAACAATGTGTAACTAATTGTGCAGCTAGGATATTCCCATGGGTTGGGTCACAATAGAGTCCTGGTCTTGGTAACTAATTAAATATGTAACTATACAAAATAATTTTAAAATCACTATACAACACAAAAGTCACACTAAATAATATAAAAACAGTTAGAACACCCAGAATGTTAACTCATGCCATATAATATTTTTGCCAGCCTCATGGCTAACTGAAGAACTGACCTCAGGCAAGTTTTTGTTGAGGTGAAATTCCACAACTAAGGGATGTATGGAGAATGCTTTGGCTGGGAGGAATACATATGTGTATAAGGAGTTTGTTGACATGACCATTTGACCCTTTTTGTAATGAATATATGAGTTGACCTTTTTTATAATGAATACATTGAATAAGTGGAATTTGTTTATGTACACGCATAAGCATTTGCATGCATAAGTTTTTAGGTGCCTTCCCATGTTCCACCATGTGCAGAACCTGAAGGTTAAACTCAGAAGAATCTCCTTGTGCATTTAAAGTGTGTGTGGGGAGCGGCAGGCAAATGTGCAGAGGCCATGGGGCAATTTTCCACTTTAATCTGTGTGCCTCACCCCTCTGAGAACACAAAAAGCTCCTCCTTTTCCTCCTGTTTCCCTTTCAAAATGGCAACAAGAAGTGAGGTTGTATTATACCCTGTTATCATGTTAAAGGATAACCATAGGAAAAAGAGAGAATTTGAGAAGGGGTGGTGGGTTCTCAGCAGGCTTGGAGGTTGTTAGGAGGGAGTATTTGCATGTTTGCATGCAACTAGAAAGACTGTGAAGGGATTTTCAGGCAATATTCCCCTGAATATTGCACCATTTATATATATGTGTGTGTGTATCTATATCTATATCTGTATCTGTATCTGTATCTCTCTCTCTCTCTTTTCTCTCTATCTATCTGGAGGGGGTTCGATTGGGTTTGGGAGACCAGGGGCCACACTTTCCCTACTCCTGATTTAAAAATAAGGGGTCCATTTACACTGATGTACTTTGTCGTCACCAGCCATCCCTTGGCTGCAATCCTGTAGTAGTGTAGTAGTTCTGCATGTTGAACTATACTATATCTGCCTATTTACTGACTGCAGGACCTACTGTAGGGTCAGTGAATAGCCAGCAATAATGCACCATGACTATTCTGTGCTGGTGAGAATGAGGCAATTATCCAACTGTGACCCTATAGCCAGACCCCACTAGCTCTTCACCAGCTATGGAATGGCCAAGGTGTGGAGGGGGCTGCAGTAACAGGGGGTCAGTGAATGGCCAGATGTTGGTGAATGGCTGGGACAAAGGAGGAAGACCCAAAAAGAGATTTGCAAGTGTAAGGATGATTTTTAAGCCACTAAGAGGGTATCAGCCCTTGAGTGTTTATGAAGTGGTTCTACACACATATCAGTGTAAACATCTAGCACACCTCCACATTACAGATACATATTACATATGAGCAGTACATATTACAGTTATTTGTCTGAATCTCTTTCTGTGGTGTCACCCTGAACTCTGGTTCTAGGTGATACAACATGTCAAGCTCAAATAACCAAACTCCTTGCACTCAATATGAATTGATCACTAGGGCAAAGGGAAGGTTACTGAAATGCAATGCTCTCTACACCCTGTTCCTTTGAAATATATTTTGTATTGCAAATGTCTGCAATATTGTACTAATACTGAAACACTCCCTACCATGGAATTGATTGAAGCTGACTGGAGAACTGAACTGGACCATTTGGGACAGGCACAAGCTGTCTTTCGGGTCCACTTATAGAATCACAGCAATTATAAACTGGCCATTCTCTTCTGGCTAGTACTCTTTTTATAAAACATACGTTCTGGTTCATAAAGAGCTTGGAAAACTCACTTTTTAGTATTACAACTTCCAAAATTCCCCAGCCAGCACTGACATTGGCTATGAGGGCTGGAGTATTCTAGGTGCTGTAGTCCAAAAAAATATGTTCACCAAGATCTTTATTTATACTATTTGAAGTTATTAAGTAGTTCACCAAAGGCCTTCCACTTCTCTTAAATTTTGTCTATGTATGATATGAAAATCTATGTTACTTCTCTAAGTAAAAATATTATATATTATTCACTTTCACTCTCTCATTCTCTCTTTCACTGTACAAAAGAGTCTCTATTTTAATATCAATTTCTAATTTAAGCCAGAACTTGTCATAATCACCCATAACTAGTTGCCATTCCTTCAGCCGAAGCTGTGAGGCTGCTAACTGCCCTGCTGATAAACTCAAGACACATATTCACCCTTAAAATTAACAAAGACGATGTCATAAAGGTGAGCAGGATTCTCTATTTGTGCTATTGGAAGCAATAATGAAGATTTACAGTTGTTCAATACTGGAAAGGATTTCCCAGAATGCTGACTAACTTAACAGCTTTGAAGTTTATTGATGCATCACTGTTCTGAAAACACTGGTTTATTAATAAATAGATTCACTGGAGTGGAAGATGGTAACAGAACTGGGAGAGAGAGAGTGACATGAGTGAAAGCAGAATAAAAGACAAGGGCAGGGCAGTGATAGACAGGGTACTGCCCTTGGCCAAAGAAATTTGGCTGGGAGGTTAACTTCAGGACCGATGGGGAAACGGCAGCCTATGCAATAAAAACATTTCAGGATGGGAAGAGATGCTGAGGAAGGCTGAGCACAAATGACAGTTTCCTTGCCAAATCCACTGCACATTTATGGAGTGTGAGACATGTTCCATGCTCAGTGAAGCATACTTCCAAGCAAATGAAGATTGCTTAGCAGCTTCACCCTCACCCAACTTATCTAAGTTTTTGTGGTACTTAACCACCAGCAAAATGCTTTGGGCTATATTTCAAAGGGAGGAATTTATATTTTTATTAATTTTTTAAATCCCATATCTCCTTTTATAATCTCAGAGAAGCATATACCACTACCAACAACAACAGTTTGATCCTCAAAACAACTCTATGTGGTAGGTCAGGCTGAGAAACTGTGGCTGAATCAGCCACTTCTTGGCTGAATGGGGATTTCAATTTGATTTTCATCTAACACTCTCATCTACCCTTCCCCAACATAACACTTTTGGATTGCAACTCCCATCTGTCCTAGCCTAGTGGTTTGGGTTGATCATCATAGTAGAAAAAAATATATCCATGATGAGGGAGGCTACACTAATTGTTACACTACACGACAGATGTAAATCTTCACTTATCTTCTTCCCACATGCAAGAATAAATAATTTCAGCAATCATCTCCCTCCTCTGTGAGAAAACAAAGATTTTTGTGCAGTTTTTACTATTCATACTTTGGGACTTTGTGTGTGGAAAAAATACATATAGTTTTCTTGTGCAGAAAACATATTTCTAGGTAGAAAATGTGCATTTTGTACAAAACTGAACTTTATGTCGAACTATCATCATCATCACCATCATAATCATTTGCACAAAATGCATATTTTCTTTCTGTGTTCAAATAGTGTAAATGTGTTTATACTGAATGCAATTGCACAGCTGTACAATTTCTGCATGGGAAAAATGCATATAATTTTCTTGTATGTGTTTTCTGAAAAAAAAAAACAGTATTTTTGTGCAGGAATCAGTGCACTTTTGTACAAAATACATGTTTTCTGCCCTGAGAGTCTATACAGGAAAGCCATATGAATATTCTCCAACAAAATATCAAAATACAAAGAATTTCTCAGCTGGCCTCCTTTTCTTCAGTGGTATACTTTGAGTACACTTTTTTTTTCTTCTAAAAATGTGACTGTATTCTCTTGAACAGGTCTGACATAATCCTACAAATCTCTGGAAAGGAATCATCTTCCATCAGCTGTAGCTATTTTATTTTTGGAGCACACACACACAAACATAGACTCACACAGACTCCTGAAGTGATCAGATACAGGCTGTGAAGGTTTCATTGCTAAATGCAAAAGGTATGACAGAAAAGGATGAGAAACAACGAAAGGACAGTAGTTTTGCTTATTTTAGGCTTGAGATGGAAGCTTATTCTTACTGTTGTTACTCCCAGTCTTCCCCACTCTGTCACACATGAACAAGATGCTGCTGACAGTGTGACCCCAGTTTCATTTCTTTAGCCCAGTGTTGCCTAATTGGAGCTCTGGAAAATGAGAAGAAGAAAAAATAAATAAAGAAGAGCATCTTTGTGTGTGATCGTCTTGCCAGCTATCCCCGCTCCCCATTAGAACAAATAACTGAATAACAGGGCAGATCTTTGCATGTGATGAACTGCTGTTGGACTGCATCTCCCAGCAGTCCTAGCCAGTATAGTCAGTGGTGGGGGATTATAAAATTCAAGTGTAACAACATCTGGAGGGTCAAAGCTGCTCATCCTGAGTGCATGTAGTAAGTAAAATACAAAATAACATACAGTCCTTTGAACTTTGAGGACTATTGTGGTACAAGCATTTTGGGGGTAGAAATCCCTTTGACAGATACAGAAAGAGACATCCTAAATTGGCTACAGCTTGAGCACTAGCAGTGGTAAAAGATGGTCAGTTTTTTCCTGGAATACCATCTCTGCCTTTGCGAGTAATGTGCTTAGATAGAAATTTAGTAAGTAAAGCCTTGTGTAGTGCATAATTGAAAGAGTTGGACAAACTTCATCTGTTAAATTTCTGCCTAAATTTTCTAAAGAGGAAGAGGAAGGAGGAGGAGGAGGAGGACAAGACGAGGAGAACGAAGAAAAGAAGGAAGAGGAAGAGGAGGAAAGGAAAAGCAAGGAGGAAGCAATCTTATTTTCTAAAAACAAACCTAATTCCTTTAGACCTTATAGAATTGGTGGAGAAAGGCAAGAAATGAACATCCTTCCCTTCCCACCCCTTTTAAAGCTGAGTTCATGAAGCAGAAGTCCTGGGATATGTGAGTGGTTTTTTGTCTGTCCCCTTTCACTGCCAGTATTTGCTCAAAGGCTTTAATTGCTTTAGACAAACCGATTTCATTCCATGCATCATTCTCTCCTTTTAATGTGTAAATTACATAGGATTTGACTCTGATTATATTGATATAATTGCTTGTCTTCACATGAAGCACAAGGCCACAATCTGGGAAGGGCCCCGTTAAGAAGAAACAGGTGTGAGCCTCTCCGAATGAAAGCTTCCCACACAGCCCAGACCCACCAGAAAAAGAAAAAAAAAACAAAAACTTTTGATGTTTGTCACATTTTATTTGGATATAGCCAGCCGGTGGCTGTTACTGCTTTGTGATTTTTTTCTCTCTCAAGGGGGTGCCTGCAGCCAAACCAGAGCTGCCTCTGTGATCTTGTCAGATTTCACAAGGTAAGCAGTGTCAGGCCTGGTTAGTACATAAATGGGAGACCTCCCGGGGTGGGGGGAGTAATATCCTGATGTTGCAGGATCCAGGAAGTGGGGGATATGGCAAGAGGAACCAGACATCTGTGTCACTGAGTCCCTGCCTTGAACAGATGTCATGGTAGAGAAAGAAAAAAGAGAGAGAGAGAGATGGCAAGGGGAAGGTTAATAATAATATTTTTTTTTCCAGTATGAAGAAGATGAAAAAGCTTTGCCATTAAAGACCACAACTCATCTATTTGTGCAGGATCAAGTCCAGGTTGACATTTTTTTTAAAAAAAATAGCTCCTTATCCTCACATTGGAATGGTTGTATTACCGACAGAGGTATTGTAGGTGAAGATTTTCCTGGGATGGAGATGCAGAAGTAGAAGATGGTTGACCTATCACATGTTTGTGATAAAGGTCATAAAGGCTTGTGATAAAGGTTTGCATAAAAGTCATACCAAAGGGGGAGAAAAGTTGCCAACTATGTTGTCTTTCCTACATTTAAGCCTCTCCTGTTTTTGAAATGGTCCTATAAGTTTAGCACCAACCTGACATACCAACATAACTCAGCCAATGATTAATTGTTGAATTTAAAGTATGACGCAGTGTTGTGGGAAAACTTTTCCTATTTAAACATATCTATGTCAATCTTAAAGGTCCTGCACAGGAGCTTTAAAGCCAAAGTACACTGTAGTTTAACACTTTTTATGTCACTGGGACCTTAATTTAACCCACTCTGTTCTGGGGCACAGGGTAAATAGCAATGTTTAAAGACAAACTGGTTGATTTCTCACAATGGTAAACCAGAATTCTGGAGAATCTGTTTACTTCTGCTTGGTCCTCCTCCTAGTGATCACAGAGTCAGAGTGATCAAGGGCTTAGACTTCCTGTCTTGTTGAACTTTCTCATAAGCCAGGATTGCAAACCAGGGTGTGTACTTGGCTTATAAATCCCAACTTCTTTGAGAGTATCCCATTTGGGACCAATGAGCCAAGAGCCCCTGTTTGAGCTTTACAATTATGCTTTTAGTTTAGCTGTTCCCACTGATGGGAGAAGCCAAATAGGCCTGGATAGGATGCATGTACCAGAATGCAGCTCATTCATGGGGAGCCAAGATTCTCTGGAATTTTGGCTTACTATCACATGCTAATGCAGCCACTGTGAACTACTTGGATAAAAAGCTCCAATATTTGAAGGGATGTTGTATAGAAAAGGAAGCAAACTTGTTTTCTGCTGCTCCAGAGGGTAGGGCCTGAACAAATTGGTTCAAATTGCAGGAAAGGAGATGTCAATTAAACATTAGGAAGAGTTTTCTGCTGGTAAGAGTTTCCTGCTGCCTGACAATGGGACATGCTGCCTTGAGAGGTGGCAGACTCTCTTTCTTTATTGGAGTTTCTAAGCAGAGGCTAGATGGCTATCTGTCAGGGATGCTTAATTTATGGACTTCCTGCATTGACAGAAGGTTGGACTAGATGGCCCCAGGATACCTTCCAGCCCCCAAATAATTCTACACTGGTATAACATCCATTATATAATTAATTGGAATTCTCATCTGCCAAGTTCCTGCTTGCTGAGAAAGAAACTTAGGGAAATGGCTTATCTGTGTAAAGACAGACCCTTTCATACTACACAAGTATGGTGGTATGATTCCACTTTAAGTGCCATGACAACATCCCATAGATTCTTGGGATTTGTTCTTTGGAAAACCACTAGAGTAGCTTTTCGGCTGAGAATTCAAAGCAGATGTCCTTAAATGGCAAATTCCAGGATTCCATAGGATGTTGCCATGGCACTTAAAGTGGAATCATACCACCATGTGGCCACATTTGTGAGAGTTCAGGGAGCATAACCCTCACAAAAGTGGAAAAACTGCAAATAATTCCCCCCTACAATCCCCCTCCCATTCTCCTCCAGAGCTTCTATCCTCTCCATTCCTTTGTCTCTGGCCATGGTGTTCGTGAGGGCGACAAAACCAAAAAACCAAAAAACACAAGGTTAAAAGGCTTACCGGTACTTTCCCCTCAGATAGAGAAGAATGGAGTTCTGGAGTTCTAGCTACTTTCTGTCACCATCTTGAGAAAGGAGGAGTAGGAGCAAAGAGAGCACCTGACCAATCAGCAGCCATTACACAGCAGAATGTGCAGCCACGTGGCAGAGAGGACATGCCTCCAGCAATGGCAGGGGGCCTTTGCTCACACAAAAAGGAAAAAAAAAACATTCATTTTAAACACAAGCCTCACAAGTCTGGGTTGAGGAAGGCAAGGGAATGGGAGAAGGAAAATGGGGGTGGGGAGGCAAGCAAGTGCCTCACGAATAATCAATTGGGGGGAGACAAATGGGGGAGGTACATGGCCACCTGCTCTGCTCACAGGGCTGCCCCCTCCCATTTGCTTGTCTTTTGCCTTGGCACATGGAAGAAAGACACATGCACCTAGGCAAAACACAAGGGAATGGGGGAAGGCATGTGCATGCCTTCTTTGCACTCAGGGCTGCCTCCTTCCATTTGCTTGCCTTTTGCCCAGATGCGTGAAAGGAAAGAAGGTGCCCCAGGGCAAAAGACTAGCAAATGGGAAGGATAGAATGGGGGGAAGCACACATAAGCCTTGTCCTTGCTCAGGACTGCCCCCTCCTATTCACTTGCCTTGCCCAGGTGCATGGAAAGAAGGCATACATTGCCCAGGCAAAAGGCAAAGGAATGGGAGGGGGAGTGATCACTCTGGCAGGCAGGGGTTGTGTTTTTTACTTTCTGCTCCCCAAACCCTAGCAAAAGGCAAGTGAATGGAAAGGGGAGAAGGTGGGGAAGTTCTCGTGCACCTTCATTCTCCTCATGCAGGGCTTCCGCTTCCCCCCGCTGTTCTCTTGCCTTTTTCCAGGGCACAGAGAAGAAAGGTACAGCATACCTGGGCAAAAGGCAAGGGAATGGGAGGGGGAGAATTGGGGGAGAGACAAGTGGGCACCTTATAATCAAATTGGTGATGGGCGAACCCACAAATGTGGAAGGAGGATGGCAGATGTATCTCTGAGAGTGCTGAGACAGAAGAGTCTTCTCTGAAGATCTCAGAACTTGAGCAGGCTTGTATTGGGGAATATAGTGCTTCAGATAACCTGGACCTAAGCCATATTTTGTGTGTATATGCAAAAAAAAGCAATACTCATCAGCAACGTTTACAAATCCTGATGCTTTCCAATTAGCATACACATGTGCCAGGCAGTTAGGTTTGGTCCCAGCTCCACATCATGGGGAATGTGCTTTGCAGCTGTAGGTGATATCTGTAAGATCCCTTTCTCCACCTATAACTAATTAAAGTAATCACTTTTTAACCTTTTTTTTAAAAAAAATCCAGTTTGTATCCTATGTGCTTACAGTGGGGTTGTGGCTGACTTTGTGGTTTTCTTCAATAATGAGGAGGGTTGATACATTCAGGTTATAGGGATGCAATGTTTCTCTTAGTCTATCAACAAGGTGAGCTCTGAGAAGAAAGGCAGGGGCCCTGGGGAGGAAGTGATGCTTGTATTTAAAATTCAAGATGCAGGAAGGAACATCTTCCGGTACATGAGTACAGATCACAATAACGTTGCCTTCCTTGAGAGAAACCCTCCAGCACTGCATGCTGCACCAGCCTAGGGACTGATTTTGCAAGCTCGATAGCATTGCACATCCATGAGCATGATTTAGCCCTTGGAGACGTGCTCAAAATGATGTTAAAAGCCTGGAATCAAAGTAGTACAAAACCACAACAAAAATTGTGAGGGCCTGCAGCCAGATTACCTCAGGCTGAGATTGCATCAGGCATCCTCAACGAAGCTGGGTCAATGCTCCATATGGAGGCCGCCAGTGCAAATTCAGGTGAGTGGAGAAGCTGTGCCATTCATCTCTTCCCAGTTCATTGCTATCACAAAGTGTTTCAGAGAGTTTTGGTGGAAACAGCTTCACTTTAATAAGATACTTGAACAGCAAATTGTTGTGTTTCTCACCAACCCACCCACAGAAAAGAAGAAGGAATCTTGAAAATATGAAGCTAGTTAAAAAATGCAAATGACATTTATTTTGACTTTTGATTTTTCTGATTTTGATTATATATATATGTATATGTATATATCTCAAAATCAAAGTCAGAACTCACTATTACTCTGTAAAGTAGATGTATGGCAATACCTTCTTTAGAAATTTGTTTTACTGTAGCCTTAGCTCAGAGGGTGATACCAAAGTAAAAAGAAGAAATTATAACCCATGTATTATTTTTACACAGATCTATAATATCTGCCTATGAGGGACAACTAAATCATTAGGTAGAGAGAGGCACCTGCTGTGGGCAGCAGATTTTGGGTGCCATGGAAGGACAACAAACTGTAATTTCATTTAATTTATTATCTTTATATTCTTTTTACTGCCAGGATGGAAAGAGGTATTTGTGAACTCTTCTGCCTTATGTGAGAGAAGAACATTTCCTGCTCTACCTCAGCTAGAAAATGTCTTGGGCTGGTCCTGAGGGGTGGCAACAGAAGCCCTAGTCTCCCAGTAGGCCCAATCCAGTTTCAAAGACCAGCAGAGAGCCTAGTGGTGTCCTTTGTCGTTATTAGCCATGTAGCATACGTCAAGAAGAAGTAGTTAATGAGGTATTTTCTAATGCAGAGCTTTCCAAACTTTTCATGTTGGTGCCACACTTTTTTAGACATGCATCATTTCACAACACAGTAAGTCAGTTTCATTAACACGAGCTCTCTCTCTCTTACATTGCTTGCAACCCAAGGAAAGGAGGAGGAATGCAGTCCCCTGCTGCTTCTCTGGCACCTCAGCGCCTACTCAAGCAGGAGGCATTTTCACAGTCCAAACTGTTGCAGCTTCAATCACTGCTCCCTTTGCTGCCCATTCCTCCTTTTCCCACATCACTGATGCTGCTGAAGCCACTTGATGGTGCCAGCTCCGGATGGTGCTGCTTGGGGAACTCCAGCCATTTGAGCAGCCCCAATGCCAGAGAAGAAGAAGTGGTGGTGGGGCAGCAGAGGCAGCAGTTAGAGAGACCGGGAAGTCCCTGAGGAGCCGCAGGACTCAGCTCCATGCACCCCGTCAGCCAGGCTGGGGGGCTTTAGTGGTGGTGGCATCTCCTTGTGCACCCTGAGCACATGCAAGTTGGATGGTGTTGCCTCTAATCCGCCTCCGTCTTTGTGCCTTCACTATAGCACCGCCAAGTAGACCACCTTGAACTTCTCCTTGGCCCTGGTTCCAGCAGACCCCCACAGCATCTCCCAGCACTGGCCCAGTTCCTCTTTCAGGGTGGCTGTCAAGGCACAGCACTGGTGGCGGGGGAGTGCCTTCACCAAGGAACTCACCTTGCCAGTGACACTTGAATTTTTCTACCACATCTTCCTCGGGCTCTCCTATGGGCAGAGATGGGGAAAGTGGCAACCTGGTTTGGGGCCTCCCCAGATTTGAGTGAAGGAGAGAGGGAAGGATCAGGCCCTTTGGCGGCTCTCCTCCTCCTCCAAGGAATGTAGGAACCACCTTAATCATTTCAATTATAGGTAAATTCTTAGCAGGAAGTAGTGGAGGCGGTAGTTGGAGAAGCTGGCAAGTTCCCAAGGAGCCCTGGGATTTGGATCCAACCACCTTGGTACTCTGGTGGCGCCCCCCCCCCAAAAAGTGCTGCCCACTGTGTGTATGGGGTCGTTCTCAGCCCCGGGGAGGTGACACACTTGAACTCTTCAGGTGACACACTAATATGTCATGGCACACCGTTTGGAAAACCCTGCTATAATGGATTTAGTCTGAAAGGAGCAGTGCAGAGGTGGTGTTGATAAAAACAGGCCTTTCCCAACTTCAACATCCATCAGGGGCCAACCCTAGTTTTCCTTTATCTGAACATTTTTATCTTTTTACTTATTTAATTCTATGGGGAATGGATGGGCAAAATGTGGCCCACAAGTTGTATGAGGTTCCTGAAACCTACTTAAGCCCTTAAGCCTTCTACCATTCTTCCCAAGTCCATCACTCCATTAATTCCATTGCTGAGCCACTCCTTCTAATGTTCAATGGAAATCCATTCTCCTGTAACTTCAAACCATTAGCTGTGGTCCTCCCCTCTGGGGCAACAGAGAACAGGCCTGTTCCTTCCTCTCAGTAACAGCCCTTAAATAGTGCAATAAGTGCAAACTTAAATAGTGTCACCCCTCAGTTTTCTTTTCACAAAACTGAACACATCCAGCTGCTTTAACCTCTCTTAATAGGTTTTGTTCTCTGTACCTCTTAGCATCCTCATTGCTCTTCTCTGAATCTGCTGTATACTTGTTTCTGACCTTCTTAAAATGAGGTGCCGGAACTGAGTGTTGTACTCCAGATGAGACCTGACTAATGCAGAATATAGTGGGACTATTACTTCTCTTGATTTGGAAACTATGCTTATATTAATGAAGGATAACATAGCACTTGCCTGTTTTGCTACAGCATCACACTGCTGGTTCATGTTCAACTAACAATCAACAATAATCCAAGATCCTTTTTGTCATGTAGTACTGCTGAGCCATTATTTCCCATTCAATACCCATGCACTTGGTTTTTGTGGCCTAAATGTAGAATTTTGCATTTGTCTCTATTGAATTTATTAAACTCAACCCATTTTTCTTGGTTATCTAGGTCCTTTGGAATTCTGTTCCTATCTTCCAATGTGTTGGCCACCCCTCCCAATTTTGTTTCAGCTACAAACTTGATAAGGATTCCCTTCACCCTGTCATCTAAGTCATTGATAAAAATGTTGAAGACTAGTGGCTCTAGGGCTCTAGTCCCTCAAGGGACTCCATTCAAGACCTCCTTCCAGTCTGAAGCACAGTCATTGAGGACAACTCTTTGAGTACAGGTTTCCAGCCAATCATGGATTCATTTCATGTTCCCATCGTTATCATATATACTCATTACCTCATGTATAAGTCAAAGGTAGGTTTGGGGCCAAAATTATGGTTTTTATTATGACCCATGGATGAGTCAAGAATCATTCCATTGAGAGGTGATGCTGGCCATTGACACCTCCATTTTCCTGCCTAGGCATTCACCACTCTACTCAGAGAAGTGGATGGTTCTTATTTTGATAAAAGTTAAGATTCAATATTAACTCTTATGAAAAAAGGAACCATCCCCTTCTCTGAGTAGAGTGCCAAAAGGCTAGAAGTTAGTCCATTCCAGGTTAACCTAAAAGAAGGAATGACCACCTCTACTATCTTGGCACTGCTTTGAGAGGAAGCAGTAAAGAGCTGCTATAGGCATTCAAAAAGGCCAGAAGCAGTGTTGCAGCAGAGACAGTAGAGGGGATCAATGCTGTTTTTAGGTTCTCCTGGGATGGACTATGATTTTGATCAGAGAAGGGAACCTATAAATATATGGGTTATGGTACAGTACTTACCTTAAACTTTAAAGGAAGACAATGGCAAACCCCTTCTGGATAAATCTTACTGAGAAAAACCCATGAAAGGCTTTGTTTGTTTGTTTGTTTGTTTATATCCCACCTTCAAGGGGGATATAAGCCCTATTAGGGCTTGTTTGCCTTCCATCCACAACACCCCATAGAATCCTGCCTCACCTACAAAGAGTATGGGGTCACTATAAGCCAGGAACATCTTGAAAGCATACAGAATAAAATGTAGAGACCCATCATATGACATCTACTCATATTCACTGCAGAATGATGGCTATCAGGTGTGTCACAACATGACTCTTTCCTCACACACTCTTTGTAAGTGTGGCAGGACCCTCTGAATTTCTTAGTGTCGAAATGAGAAAACTACTCATCCAACAGGCCTTTTATATATTGATGTATGATGCTAGTAGACCATATGATGTTACAATAGAGCAAGGGCACTGTAGACAGAATGCAAACAAGCTAAAATACAGGCAATGAAGCAAAACAAGTCCTGTCAACCAAATGAAGCTGTTGTAGACTATCAATTTCCTTATTTTAAACAATCAATCAGTTACTATATGGATTCTATTTAAATATATTTGCATATTACCAAAACCAGAATGTGGTTAATTTTTTTAGATGATTTAACAATACATTGAAGAGTCCATGCCATGATAGATGTTCTCTAACCGGGGGATTGAATTTTGGGTCTTTTTCCATACAAGAGATGTGCTGTACAACATGATTCCCTGTGTTGGACCATGCTCAAGATCTGAAAGGATACTGCAGGTAAGCCCTGTTAACTAAGCATAAAAAAATATGATATTTTAAAGATTGTATCACTGATCAGCCTAAGTGGGCAGAATACATATGTTTCTCTGTGGCTGAGTACATTGCAGCAATCATAATTTCTGGGAGTTTTTATATATGCTATTGCCCTTTACTCTGATGAGTTTGTGTTTTCACAAACACTTGCCCCCTGAGTAAAAGGTATAAGCTTAACAGAACTGTGATGAAATTATGTAAATTTTCAGCTGAGGACTAAAATATTCCCAGCAGATTTGCTATACTTTAGCATTCTTTCTTTTTAAAAGGTGAATTCACAATTAGGGCTTTTGGTAGCATGCAACAAAATGTTGTAGTGGTCTTTGAGGTGATGAATACTGAAGAAAAAAAAAAAGGGCGGTGGCTGTGTGTAGCCAAATCTAAGGATGAGATTTATTTGTAGAATTCTTTACTTCCCTCCCTCCTTCTTCTTTTGACCCCCTCTTTTTTTTTAAATCCAGGCTTATTTCTGATTTACGTATTTCAAAGCTCACACAGCTAAAGGAGGGAGATTTTGAACAGTAGGGGGTTAGCCTATTAAAATTCATCATGATTTCTCTTTTTCTGGAAAGGAGTAAACAAGAATCAATTTCCCTTAGTAAAGAAGTTGGCACAGGTTTCGGGTTCACTGAGAGAAGACACTGGTGGACTCAACAAAATGTTTGCCAAAGAATCGAGAAATATCAAATTAGTCTTGCCTCTCTCTTTCTCTCTCCTTCTCTTTTGTCAGGACGTAAGTGTGTAATGGAGGAGGGGGGATGTCAGAGAGACAGAGGGAGCTGAAGAAGGACTGGAGCAGGGTTTGTGTGTGGGCAGAGGGAGGAGAGGATTACAAAGCTTTGCAATGCTAATGAGTCACAGTTAAAACTGGGAAGATGCACGGCTCCTATAATTATCTGACCAAATATATGTAATTGTCTGTAGTGAACTACAGAGAAACTGTTAGGTTGTAGCAAGGATCTAATTGCCTAGGAGGGTCAGTCAGAAACCTAAAGTGACCTCTGTTGCCTTCATCCCACTGTGCTGCCTTGCCTGCTTTTTGATGGCAGTGCAGTTCCTGCACACAAAAACCCGAGACAATAAGTGCGTCTCTCTTGCTTTGCTCCTCCGTCAAAAACCATCCTGGAGGAGAGAGGGCGTTGAGTTTCCTCAAAACCCCGAGAGATTAGGGCTGCCAAGAAGACCCTCCTTCTCTTTGAAGCATCTGATACTGATACCAATGTTTTTGGTTAGTTTGGACGCTTAAAATGCACGTATCACGCATGGCTCCATGAAGTCTATGCTCTGTGGAGACATATAGGCATGGGGGAAGAGAGCCAAAAAGGAAAAGTGTACAGAGTGGCAGAAAGGGGTGGGTGAAGCTCCAGTTCTGGGAAGAAAACTGAAATATTATGTAATGGGTTAGATACGTTTCAGGGCTAGCTCTTTAAGAGCTTGGATCTTTCCTCCAAGAAGAAGATTTTTATTTTAGGCCAGAGTGGATTTTGTTTTCTTTTTTTGTGGGTGGGGGGAAGGGTAAGCAATGATTTGCATTTTTAAACCAAGTCCTAATCTGATTTCTCTTCAAAGCAAATTGTTCAGCCTAAGTTTTTCTTCCTTTCCTGTTGTAGGGTGATACAAACTGGAACACATGGTGTGTTTTAGGTTTTTCTTAATTTCTATTTTTTTATTTTCTAAAAAATAAATAAATGGCAAAAGGGTGATAGATCTCCCACATCTTGCCTCTTTGGACTGTTCATCAGGAATTTAAAATTTAAAATGGCAAGTGGTATTTATTCCTTCAGACTGGGCTTTTGGATGTAAAATAGCTTTTTTACACTAGCTCCTGCGCACAAACTCCAACAATGTGCAGAATGTATCTTCTTCCTTCCAAACCCAATTATTTCCTTCTTCCTCCCATCCCTTGTCAGGATTTGGAAAAGAAAAGGTTAAATGGGCTTACTGGATCACAACCTTGGCCTTTGTTGGCATGGAGTTCTGCTGGTTGGACAACGGCCAGACCATATTCTTTTCTGCTCTTGTAAACAATGTCTCTACCATGTTCATCCACATAATAAAGAACTCATGTCAAAACAGTCCGCAATCACTGCAGGACACCAAGAGAAGCAAATACTACTTCGACAGCTTCTAAGAACAGCGTCATGATTGCCAACACACAGTTGTACAAGAAATACCACACATTTGTATGTTGGACTGCCGATTTCTGTGTTGTAATTTGTTTCAGCCCTGTATGTTTTCAGTAATGATCTTTCCATTTAAAATTGCTAAAATATGGATTTAAAAATCTGAGGGTTTTTGCTTAGATTGTAGTATTCAGTGAGCCGAAAATCAAGTTTCTACATATGCTGTACATTAAGTCAAACTGGGCTAACGCCCTTTTCTATGGATTTTGTGTGTGTGAATGGGGAGGGGGGAATCTCACAGAGTCACTTTTAAAGGGACATTTCAGTGCTGATTTTCATTTTTGTGAGATTAAAAGTGAAATATGTAACCACAAAGCTGGTTTATGTCATCCTCCTGTTGGAGCCAGCAGTAATGCCAAAAATTAGATATTTGATAGGTTTGTGAGAGAAACAGATGCTGAACGGATGCCATTCCCACAATTTTTGCCTCCTTCTTATCTTTAAGCTGGAAAAAAACATTCCAGTTGGAGTGTTTTAAAAATTAGAAAGCCATAATAATACTCAGAATAATAATAAAGCATAACTCAAGTTAATTTAAAACTAATGTGCTGCTCTCTCTCTCTCTCTTTGTGTATATGTGTGTGTGTGAGCAAGAGAGAGCGAGAGAGAACCCGCAAATCTGGAATGTGACTGCAAATTAAGCTAAAGAGTACAGAAGAGATTATTTCCTTGCTAATGTTCAGGATTGTGCAAACTTGGCTATCTCCCTCCATTTTCTAGCCTCATTTTGGAAGGTTTTGGGATGTACATTGCAGGTTTAAATGAAGATGAAACAACAAAATACTCCTCCCATATGCACACACTCTTTCCAATAAACTCCATGAAGAACGAAAAGCATTTTTTTTTTAAAAAAAAGTATTTTCTCTTTCTCTTTTTGTTTTGGAGGCAGTTTGTATATTCCTGTTCTTCTTTCTCTTTTCCTTTTTTTTTTTTTTTATTTCATTCTGCCAGCTGTCTGCTAAACAAATCTAGCCAGGTGGGGCTTACAACCCATGACTAAAAAACTCTCTAGTGCAGCTGTCCAGCTTGCCTGGAGGAAGAATTCAAACAAATGGCAGGAATGAAAAAGATTGGATTTGTTTTCAAGAAAGTAGCTACTGTACCTTTCTAGCTTCATTTTTGTTCCAGTAGTTAATTCACTGCCTCCTAAGGTTTTCTACTGAACAATGGGAAACCCACTTCCAGTATATTTTTGATATAGCTTGGATTTCCTTAATATTTATACATCATTAGACTTTTTTTTTTAATATGTTGACTGCTTCATGTGCTACTAAATGTAAAAATAATCTGACATCTTCCTGGGAAATTGTGAGTATGCCTTGCTATGGCTTAACTAGATTTTAAAAAATATTTAGCATTTGAATACATAACTAGTGAAGGGTGAGGGTCGGTATTGTCTATCCAGAAGCTGGGGGATAGAACAGGCTTCTTTGCGTTGCTTCATCAACCGACCTCGACTGTGCTTTTCTAGTCAGCGAATGAGTGCTCCCTTTTCTGTATCAGTGTTGAGCAATGTAGGAAGCTGTGCTCGAAAACGACAGAACTGCCATCTGACCTGAGTTCAGTCTAGGAGAGGCAGTTGGATATGCATCCCACTGAGCTTCCTTTCCTTTACCTATTATGAAATGCTACATTTAGTGGCAGGGTGTTGTCTATTCCTTGAAACTGCACTAACTTTCAAGGTCCTAAGATTATTAGCATCTATCTATAAAAACTAGGAAAAGCATGTTTCTAGGCCTTGAAGTGCAAGAATAGACTTGAAAGTGTAAGCCAGAATACGTGCGGATGTGTGTTTGACAGCAAAAATGGAAGAACATATACTGGATTTCTATGGATCAAGGACCAAATTTTAAGTACTCAGCATTTCTCTTTCTCTCTGTCCATTAGTAGTAAAAGCAAATCAAAGCACACAAAGTAACTTTGCATGTGTGGACAATGAAAATCTACAACTATTTTATTCAATTTCAGAAGGTTTCTTCCCATGGCAGAAGAAATGAGCATTTCCATGCACTTTCTATCCAGTATTCAGATATCCTGAAATGTTTTGGGAAATTATCCGGTGCAGAAATACACCAGTGTGCAGGTGAAATAATTGTGATTTTTGTTGTTGTTTAAAATAGAGTTTTTGTGCAAAACATAGTGTTTCTAGAACTATACATTTTAAAAAAAAACCTCATACATTTTTTTCTGGGAATGGTGACTTTTGGGTGGAAAACATGTTTTTGAAAAACAACAACCCTCCATCATTTTTGTGCAGAACCTCAAGGTGTTTTCAGACCTGGAAACATTGGCTAGAATCCTGAGGGGACTTATGAATGCATAAGGATCACAGTTAAGGAGCCCAGTGACTCCCATCCTGCTCCTTCCAATCCCCATTTCCTGGGCAGCAGCTGCTGCAATAGATGGGGATCTATTCCTCTGGTGATCAGGAAGCAGTTAAATGCTATTTCCACCCCTCCCATGAGCAACCTGTGGTGCAGAATCAGGGTCCCTGTCACAATTCCACTCTTGCTTGAGATTGCTCATGCAAGGGGGAGGAGAAGGCCAATAGCCAGCTGCTTCCCAATTGTCAGGAGAACAGATTCCTATCAATCACAGCAGCTGCTTCCCGGTAAGTGGGAATTGGGAACTTTCATAGTTCCTCTGTATCCCCTAAACTGCGGGTTATGTAGAGATTGTGAATATGAACCAGTAAAAAATGCATAAATCTAGGCTAAGCATTTGTAACTGCTCATCAGAGTTCTGGCCATAATTTTTGAACTATTTTGTGCATCTTTCAGTACAGCCTTCTCCAACCTTGTGGCATGCAAATATACTAATGACCATTTTGGGTGACCAAAATGGTGAGAGGCCTGGAAAACATGCCCTATGAGGATAGACTGAGAGAGCTGGGTATGTTTAGTCTGCAGAAAAGGAGGTTAAGAGGGGACATGATAGCCATGTTTAAATATTTGAAGGGATGCCACGTAGAGGAAGGAGGGGGCTTGTTTTCTGCTGCTCCAGAAACCAGGACAAGGAGCAATGGATTCAAGCTGCAGGAAAGGAGATTCCACCTGAACCTCAGGAAGAACTTCCTGACAGTCAGGGCTGTCCGGCAGTGGAATCTGCTGCCTCGGAGAGTAGTGGAGTCTCCTACCTTGGAGGTTTTTAAGCAGAGGCTTGATGGCCATCTGTCGGGAGTGCTTTGAGGGTGTTCCTGCATGACAGGGAGTTGGACTGGATGGCCTGTGTGGTCTCTTCCAACTCTACATTTCTATGATTCTATGAAAATGACCTGTTGGGGTCATTTTCTGCTGACCATGTTGCCAATGCTGGGGATGGTGGAAGGTGTAACCCAACACATCTGGAAGACAGTGGAGAACTATCTTTTAGTATAAACCACTCTAGTTAGGCTAGACAGCAGCTGATTGAATGAACCTAAGTGGCTTCTATGAATTTTAGCTGTCTACACCTCTCCACTCTCCGTATTATTATCAGTTTTTTAATTGACTGTCTCTGAGAACTGGCTTGGGTCCCACTCTGAGAGAAAGATGTCATACAAATGAAAAAACAAACATGTATTCATTCTCAAGAGACTCAACATGGTGTAGTAGTTTGAGCATTGGACTACAACTCTGGAGAGCAGGGTTCAAATCCCTGCTCAGCTGAAGCAACCCAATGGGTGATCTTGGTCAAGTCATATTTTCTCATAATCAGAGGAAGGCGAAGGCAAAGGTAAACCCCTCTGAACAAATCTTGCCAAGAATCTCTAGGATAGGTTCACCTTATGGTCTCTATAAGTTGGAAATGACCTGAAGGCACACAACAATACATTATTTCTTAGGCATTATGTATAAGATTTCCTCATATCTTTCTCTTAACTCTTCTGGCCTCATGTCCTGATCCCACTTCCTTGTTGTAGCTCGCAACCTTTGAAGGTTTTTTTTACTTTGTTATAGCTCAGTCTTTGAAGTTTTTCACCTTGTTGTAGTTTACCATGTTTGAGGTTAAACTGCCTTACCTTCAAAGCTTTATAATTTTTTTTAATCTAATGACTGATTCTTCCCCCGCACAAGTCAGAATGCTCATGAACATCCCGTTGTATGAGAGCAGTGTGATTTCATAGCAAACAGAAAGAAGACTGAAGTTATATACAGGTCAAAAGGCAACAGCTTGTTTTTAATACATGAGGGTGGGACAGTGAATCACCCCTCACTTTGCTACACTTCTCTGGTTAAAACCAAACCAAAACAATGAATAAGCACAATAGAAAGATGCAAGTTTCCCCTTAATGGATAGCTGCTGGAAGAGGAAGGCAGAGGAACAGGGCTGGTTTGGGAACCGTACTCAGGCATAAAAAGAAAAAGTCCATTCCAGAAACAGGATCTCTTCTAGACCATAAGGACAAACAAAACATATTACAATTTTAGCTGTTATATTTAGAATGTTTTAAACATACAGTTTTATTGGCAATGAAGATTGGCTATAATGCATATATACTATATGTGACAGCATATTAGATGCACTGGCATAGAAGACACACCCTATTTTCAAACTGTATTTTTTAGGAAAAAATTTTTTAGTACCTGGCAGAGGCAAAATGCATAGGGAAGGGAGGGGGAGTGAAAGGAAGGGTCGCATAAGGTTTTCCCACCTCCTCCCTTCCATTTTGCCCCATCAGGGTTACCCTCAGGGTGGGGAAAAATCCCTGCCAAAGCAAAATACATAGGAAAGGCACAGAAGTGAAAGGAGCACTAGTGCTAGCCTCCCCACCTTTCCTATGCATTTTGGCTTGGCGGAGAGTTCTCCTCACGCTGGCAAAATGACAGGAAAGAGGAGTGAACGGAGCGTTAGCTAATGCTAGCACTCCTTCCTTCTGCCTGCCTTTCCTATGCATTTTGCTCTGGCAGGGAGTTACATGTATTTGCCCAGGTATAAGATGCACTGGCATATAAGATGCACCCCATTTTCAGGAGGCATTTTTTAGGGGAAAAAGTGCATCTTATACACCAGCAAATACAGTACTTGGTGCCATTCTTGAGTTTCTCCAGATATTGTATGAAATGGTTATAACAGTGAAAACTCCTATCCTACCTCAGTGCTACTATGGGCTGCCAGAGGAACAGTAGCTAGATAGAATGTGTGTATATAGCCTAATGAGGGTGTATTCTGCTCCTTTCTCAAGAGTATTTGCTGTCTGTCTGAACATGGCTATTACCTGCACAGGCGCTAGATAAATGCATGCTATTTAGCCTTTTAGCCTTTCCTCATAGGAAGAGATGAATCCATCATGCTGGAATCCTTGATTTGAAAAAGACTTTAAAGCTAGATCTCTCTTCCCCTCTATGGGCAATCTCTCTCTCTCTTTCTCAGAGGAGGGCGACTGTGCTGGGGTGGGGCTCAAACCAGTTCCTTCTAGCAGGCCACACCAGTTTTGATTTATTTTCAGATTATTTTTGACCATTCTCCCTGTGCAGAGCAAATAAAGCAAAAAAAAAAAAAGAAAGAAAGAAAAAAAGAAAAAAGAAAAAAGAAAAAAAAAGAGTGTATTTGGGGGTAGTTAGAATGTTATTGGGATTATTTCCCCTAAAATGAAGGTTTTTGGACTTGGAGGGTGTCCTGGCACATCTGGAGGACAGGAAAAACACTGGTTGGGGGACTGCATGAAGTCAACAGAGTATCTGAAGCAGCCAACAGTATACATCTTCATGTGGTTGAGTGTAATGGCATATGCAAGTTCTGAAAATACCACAGAATCATGAATATTTATTTAAAGGTATAGACTATCTTATGGAAACAATGGACTAAAATGTGTAGGTTTTGCAATTCATATTAACTGAAATCCAGTTAAAATGCAAGGAAACAACTTAGAAACAATGGGCCTTGTCCAGGATTTCTGTTGAAGCAATCAGGTTGTTCTTTCATCATTAAATCACCTGTTGCAGAGGTGGAGATAGGAGTGCCTGCTCACTGCCCTCACCCCCAAATCAGTGATCAGGACTATGAGAGCTGATGCTAACAATCAGCTGTTTGGCAGTGCACATCTTCTGTTGGATGTGGGGCTTTCCCCCCCCTCCAGCTACAGTCACCAGAATCCTATACAACTATTGCATATTATGTAACACCATAATAGCATTGCTATGTCTAACCCAGGTCTAATGGTTTAAAGTTGCAGGAGAGTAGTTTTTGACTGAACATTAGAAGGAACATTAGAGAGAACTTCTTAGCAATGGAATCAATTGCATAGAAAGATGATGGAGTCTCCTTTTTAGACTTCTTAGGAAATAAAATAAAAGACTGACAGCTACCCACTACTCTTTAACTGGAGTCTTGCATTGAGCAGGGAATTGGACTTGATGGCTAATGAGGTCCCTTCCAACTCTGTGATTCTAAGGTTATTTGAATGTTTAAATAAAGTTGCGATTAAGTACATGTCTGTAACATTTTATAATGTTTCAGTTTTCTTATAAATCATGAGAAGCCTGGCTTAACATTTGTAAACAAAACTATGGATCCAGCCTCGACCGATTCAAAATTACTGTTGGCCCTCCACATTCACTAGGCTTAGGGGCAAAAGTGGAAACACTGCAAATATCAAAATTTGTGTGGGTGTCTGTGGGAAGGGGACCAAGGCATGGTGGGGGATGGATACACAGGGTCTGAACCAGGTCAGGGAAAGGAGAGGGAGAGGGAGAGGGGGTGGGTCTGGGGAAAAAAAGGGGTTATGAATTTCTGTACTGTTGGTGAGAGCATCCCTAGTCAGCATTCTACACATAGCGCTCGCATGAAGGAGAGCAAGAATAAAATGAGTCCCTCAGATTTCCTTGCTCTGCTGTCCACAGCACAGCTTCTTTCACTGTTCTGAAGGTTCCCTCACACTTCTGGGGATGAGAAATGGAAAGAATCCTTGTAAATCTTTTCATCCTTGAAACCCTATTAAGTAAATGGGCAACCCCCACAAATTTTTTTTGGTTAAAAATTATTTTCACAACTTTTTGTGGAAAAACAGAACAAATACTTTAAAAATAACATTTTATTTCTGCAAAAAAAAGTGCTTTTGCACGAGAACAAGGGATTTGCGCAAAGAAACAGCTGTATTGTGCGAATAATTTTTTTCACAAGAAAAGTTTGAAAGTGAGAAAAAAAACTAAAATGTACTAAAATTCTTGTAATCCCTTCCAGTGGAGAATAAAACATTTGAAATTACTTATTTCTGCCTGTGAGCATGAAATAAGAGAAGATTTACATCCTTAGAGTAGGAATTGGAGGAGATGGAGCCACTGGTGAAAACCACCTATGTGCTGGTCAGCCAATGGAAAAATCTTTTCTGGGCTGAAAGTCTTTCCTTTGATGGAAAAAGCCTTTGTATCTCTCAGAGACATTTTGTTGGATCCCTCCCCAAGAATTGAGTTGAATGGAAATTGCCAGAACAACTATGTACCCTTTGAGTTCTGCATCAGTAGATCAAAGGTGAGGGAAAGAGATGAGAGGATGACTGCCATTCTGGAATATGTTTAGAAAGGAATCATTGTAGAGAAGTGAAACAAGTTCAACATGTGAGATTGACATTGTCCAGCTCAAGTCCCTTAAAAAAAGATACACACATTTTTCTGCTTACATGGTTCTAAAATTTGAACATTAAATGCCTCCCATTTCATGTTATATTTCCATTCTGGTTCATTCCAGTGCTGAACCTTTTTTCACCTCTGGCTGAAGTCACTCAGTGAAAATACGCTGAGATCTCTCTGAATCTAGTTGACACATCCTGTCCTTCCCCAACTACTTTTGGCATTTGAAGTTATGGAGAAATGTGGTTGGCTGAGTGTGTTTTCTTTTCCTAGAATAAAGTTCATGTGATCCAAAGCTTGTTCTTATTAAGCTTGTTCTTAATAAAAAATGCTCAATAGAGATTGAAAAATGAACTAACCTTCTGCGGAGATATCTTAAAAAAACCCCAACAACCTAGGATAAGCAAAATTAACATTTAATGCCTGCCATACTTTTAGTGACATATGTACCTGGAGTGATTTTTTTGTTTTTGTGTGTGTGTGTGTGTGACAACATGCAGTGGCCCTATTCAGCTGATGGCTGTGCAGAGTGATGGATGCAGGACCATTACACATTCAGTACTTCATCCAAGTACACAGAGTAGCATGTGAATGTACATTATATCTATCCTTTGCCTTTTCACATTGTGCACCATAGTTGTACAATAGTCTACCACTCATGTGCATTGAATATTGATCCATGTGCATTTTGCTGCATTAGTGTCCAGCACAGGGCTTGCATAATGTAACTCTGCTGATGGCCATTTCTATTAAACTGAAATGATGTAGGTTTTTTTGTGGACTGAAGTACATCAGTAATTCCATAGTGTGGAGCATACTAGTTTGTTTGATTCACTGCTGCTGCTGCTATAGTCTTCCTATATTTGCAATCATTGCTTCTCTCATAATTGAAGAATACATTTTTGGGCAGGTGGCAAGCCTACAATCCCGTGGGAGAGGGTCTTTCTCCACCCCTTCCATAAATCCTAACTCCTTCTAGTAAGTTAAAGTGATCTCTCTGTGTATGCAGGTGAGTCCTCCTTGTAATTTCTAATCACTGATCAGAGACAATGGAGACAGGTGACCCAGAGGCTTGGTGCTTCAGCTGGTCAAAAGGCAACTGTTTGTGACAAGGAACAATAGGTGCCATCTTCATATTAAGTTATGTTTTTATTGGACATCAAAAACTGAGTGAAAATGCATTTCTTCCATTTTTATTTGTGGGCATCAAAACTAGGACAGAGGCTTTTCACCAACTAATGATGATGATTACTACTACTACTATTAATAATCATGGGTCACCATTGGCAGCTGCTGCCACCATTTATTTATTTATTCATTTTATATCCTGCCTTTGTCCCAAAATGAGACCCAAAGTAGACCTTGTTAACTGCAGTAATGGCAATAGCAACAACAAAACTCCCACACCGGAAGCCTAGATGTCATTTGTTACATATGAGCCCCCCAGATATAGCATCCCTCCAGAGGGTGGGAAATGGCAGCCCGCACATTAAAATGGTGAAGAATATTTAGCAATATGACTCTGTTTATCTGCTTTTATTTCTTTCAAGAACTAGTAGGCTCCACTATGGTAGTCTTTTCCACTTCCAGCTCTTCCACCTAGGCTCCCTAAGGTACAAAGGCAAATGTATCATGTTCAAAGTGCCATTTGGGTTGCCTTCACCTATTTTAGCATCACGTAAACCTATGGGGCCATATCCCCAACAAGGGACATTTGGGTTGGTGTGGTACCCCCCGATTCGTACTTCAGCTTAAGAGACTGTGACCTATTTCATTCTTTCCAACCCTCAACCCTCCAAGTTGGAATAGGTAATTCTTTTCTGAAGTTTTTCCACATATCTAGCTATGGCAAATATGCTCTTCTGCAGATGACAAATTGCTATGAGCACATAACAGCTGTGAGATGGCAACAGGTCTTCCTATTATCCTCCTGCAGATGTAATTCAAGATGTTGAGGATAACCTTTCCAGCCCAGAGTAGTCTGTGCAGCCATCTGAAAGACTGTCTCTCATTTTCTGTTCCAACAGGTGAGATAAACAGGAAAGCTCCTGCTATTGGTGACTCTTACAGGATTTAATTATAAGAAGGTGGGATTTATTTGCCCACCAAGATGCCAAAGTAACAAATTTCTGGAATGTGTTGGTAAGACCCAAGTTAATCTTACCTTTTTGTAGATATGCAACATTTTATATTGTGGCAGAGTGTGGCAATCAGGAATTGAGGGGAACATATTCTTCCTGTTTCTCACATTCATTTATTTGGACTGTACAACCTTTGTGTCCAAACATCTCCAACCATGTCACATTGGAAGCTAACTTGTGTTCACACAGCAATGAGAACATGGAGAAGGCAGAGATACAGGTGATACAGGAAAGAAGGAACTGAGGAAATTGTGGGCCAACTTGAAAAGAAGGCCAGGAAAAAGCTAATTAATGGTCTAATCTAGAGAGAGAAAAATGTCAGTTATGGGCAGAAAGAAGAGTGGAAGGGAAGAGAGAACTCTGGGTATAAAACCACTGTGTGGCCTGAAAGTTAAAGGAGATGGTGATGGGAGAGCTAGGAATGGATCTAACACTGATTTGAACTAACCAGCTAAATCTTGGGCTGAATGAAATCTTATTGATGAGATCAGCAATATGTATTATAGCACCTACACCCATGTTTTATTTCCTCACCATTATCAACAAATGGTTGACTAAAATAGATAGTGCATTTTTTTCTTGTAAGGAATAGGAGGGGGCATGGTTTTTACATTAAACAGAGATACAGGTCTGGATGCTCTGCAGGGTCCAAGCATCCCAACAGTTTCTGGAAGGTTAGGAATCATTCTGGTACAGCATGAGGGAGTACTGGTGATGTGTGTTGGGGGAGGGCAGATAATCAGGGGAAAGAATTTCTCCTGTCACTTTCACTACCCAGAATCTCTGCTGTATCAAAAGCTTTTCTGAGGAGGGAAAGATTCATTGGCCCTTTCCACACAAGGCTGATACTCTCGCTTTTACATATGCACTTTAAACTGGTTTGACATCATTCTGTCCTCTGTGGTTCCGCATGAGTTGAGGTCTTAGCGTGGTTAACATCAACGTTAAACCAATGTATTGTAAAAATGGAAAAACTCCGATGTAAACGACCCAAACTGTTTCTGCTGCTTTTTTTTCCCTATGTGCAGAAGCATTACATCGATTCACACACTTGTGCTAAAACGTAGCAATGGTTTCTATTACTTTTTTTTTTAAATTGACCAATCACCGGCAGCGGGGTGGAGTGAGGGAGGGGAATAGGAGCTCCATGAGAATTGATGATGTGGAAGCTACAAACGATTTTCTTTGCTTTACTACAATAGAAACTGCAGGGCGTGCAGATAGGAATTGGGGTAAGTCAGAGTAAAAAAACACTGCTCATGACACGTGGTGAAACGCTCCTCCACTCTAGTGTGGAAATGGCCATTGTATTTTAAACTGCATTTGTTATATCCTGTAATGGCACATCAAGCCTACAGTCCCAAGTTTAGGACATTAGCTCCAATCAGTCAGAGTCATTCAGCCCCTGTAACTCTCTTTTCTTGTTTTCTGGATAAGCATGTGAGTTACTTTGACAAAGTAGCCACAATCAGTAGAAATACTTGACAAGCCACAGTGGGTGCTCTGTCTAGTAATTCTGTGACCCCTTAATTCTCTGCCAGCTGCTCACATCCTTCCTGACAACCCTGCATGCCCAGTTTTATATTACACTTTTGACACAGTTGTCCTACTTTCTCCTTCCTTCAACTGTATAGCTTCATCACACTTGCTTCTTCAACTCTGCATCTAAGTATCTGTGCCTAAGCCCATAGATTTTATTCATTAGCCACTCCATATCTTAGCAGTCTTCCACGAACCATAGCATGGAGTCCTTCCTGACTGGGCCGATCAACTGAGGTGCAATTGATAGGTGGTTATTCTTGACTGAATGTTATTCATACTGCTCTAGATGAAGTTGTGAGCCCTCTGAAAGAGCAGGTTTGCAGCTTGTGTGTTCTCCTGGATCCATTTTTGCTACATGAGGCACTAGTGATCTCAGTGGTGAGGCTTGCCTTCTGCCAGCGTTGACTGGTGGTCCCTTTGTATGTGTATTTGGATAGGAACAACATCATTTCAGTGGCTTATGCACTGATAACCTCCATATTAGCTGATTGCAATGGGATTGTATGTGGGGCTCCTTTTGAAGACAGTTTGGAAAATGTAGCTAGTTCAGAATACAGCAGCCAGATTAATGACAAGGCCACAGTGCCTGAACATATATCACCTATTCTGGCCCAGCTGCACTGGCTGCTGCTGCTGTCTCAGATTTGGACCTAATTTTAACCTATAAAGCCTTATTTGGCCTGACCCCAAGTAGCAGATAAAATGCCTCTCCAGTCATGAACTTACTCATATCCTGATACCATCATTTGAGGACTTACTCAGAGAAGTCCTTTGAGAGAGATTCAGAGAGCAGTTGACAAGGACCTTTTCCATTGCAAGCCCCTGCCCATGGCAACCCTTTTCCAAGGAAGAACTGCTTAACCCCAACATTAGCAGCTTTACCATCAGTTATCTGTTATAATTTTTTCATCATTGCCATCAGTTAAGACATGCCTCTACCCTCAAGCATTTGATGGGAAGTGAGTAGTCAATTTTTAATTATAACTCTCAGGTCAATCAATTGACCCCATATATTTTTCTTGGTTGAATGGAGGTCTTTTTTTATTTTTTGTATGTAAACTGTATATTATACAAACTCTATTTTTTAAAGTATATTTTATCTGTAAGGTGTATAGAGTCTTTTTCTTTTTGGTAAAAAAAGTGTCCAAGAAATAGAAGGAATAGTAGGAATAATGTTAAACAGTATCTGAAGTATCTTGAGAGTGGCTTCACTTCCTAGCATCCTTTTAAAACAAAAACAACAACAACTCAAGACTCATTCTCAGTGAAACTTTTCTTCTGGTTCTTCCTCCTCAATCTACTGCCTAATCTGCACTCATTCAATAGCTTCCTGCCTCTGGTCTCCTGCCAGCTACTCTTCCTGGATTTTATTGCTGTAGACATTCCAGGAAAAGTATTTGGCAGCTTCCAATCACACTTCCTAGAGTAGATAGAGCATCATGTTGCTGTAGTTCACTCAGATTCTGAACAACATAGCCAGCAGCAATCATGGTTGTGTGCTGCTCTAAATGATGAAGAACTCTTGTTTTAGAAGGAGAAAAAAAATAAAGAATTACCTTTTGAGTCATTCTGCATACAGCCATTTCCTGCCCTCAAATAAGGATAAATAAGCATTATTCATCGTACACCATCCCATAAAGGTTTAGGCTTTCTTATATTATTTTATTACATAGCAGAAGGAACATCACTCTCCTCTCATTACCCTAAAAATAATTCATTGCAAGGAAGCCATTACTTGTAACAAGTTACTTCCAAGCTCTGGAGCCCACACGTCTCTACTTAATGGTGGAGCTGCCTCTGTCTCTTACATTCTAACCTAGTTTTCTTCACACAAATATCATCAATGCTTCAGGCTAATTTCAAACTGAAGGAAACAAAAAGTCTGTCTTAATCTAAAAGTTTCCAAATTGACATCTCAGGTCATTATGTACTGTCTCATTTTTTTTTAAAAAAATCTGCATACAACTTTTTAAAGATTCCTTTTTGCCCATCCTAGGGTTTTAATTGTGGATTCTTATCATTATCTTACCAGCATGTGTAGCCCATATTTCCGGTTTTACAACTGTGGTAAATATAAATGCAGAAATTATACAGTTCCTTGAATAAAGGAGCAAACAGGGGAAAAACACTCTAGCAGGTCTTGAACCTGCCAGTAATCACTCCTACATGTTGTCTATTATAGCCTGGTGTACAAACAGTACATTTCCACATCACACAGGTGGAAGTGTGAAGCTGAGGCTCATTTAACAGTGTGAAGTTTCCCAATGTATCACAATTACTGAAACACCTGTGCATCATAACTTTTCGCTGATCCACTGTGAAAACTCACAGTGTGTTTATTAACAAAACTACCAATATGCTTTGTTTCTTATAGAACCCAAAGTACACCAGGTCTCCATTCCGCTCCCTTATTTTTCCCCCAAAAAGTACTTTACTTTTACTTTACTTTTTCCCCAAAAAGTAAAACAAGAGTTTTACTTTTTGTGACAAGAGTTACAACAGAACCTATGATTCAGTGGTAGAAAGTGGCATACTTTTTTTTTAAAAAAATATTATTTTGAAAAGAGTTGTTCCACAAATCCCCAGTTATGTGTTGGAGACGTGAACACAAGATATATCCACAAGAGCAGGCCATGGAAAAGTAATTTTTTTAGATTGTAGTTTCCAGAATTGCCTAGCCAGCATGGCCACTTGCCATTGTAACAGGGGTATACAGCTCCCACTGTACTCTAGTTTGTATGGCCTCTGGCCATTGTAGCTGGCGTATACAGCTCCTGCTGTCCTTTAGCTAGCATGGCCATTTGTCATGGTAGCCTAGGGGGTAACCCAGAAACGTAACTTTTCTAAGCCCTGGTTTTAGGATGTGCCTAGAACATTCCCATGCACCAGTACATTATGGTGAAAGCGCAGAGGGCAGCTTGATGTGGAAATCAAGATTTGGCAAATATGGAAATTATGAATACTACTGATGAATCAATTGGTTAGGAGGGGAACCATACATTTGGCTACGGAACACATTATCTCTATGCAGAAAAGCCCAGGTTCAAACGCCGGTATTTCCAGCATAAAAGATTTCAAATAACAGCTGCTAGGAAAGGATAGGGCTTGTTAAAGTTATTTTTGTACTGCAGATCCTAGAATCCCCATCCATCATGGCTACTGAATGGGGGCTTCTGGAAGATGGCCTTTCTCTCCCAAAGATCCTGAATGAGTAACTCTGGTGAACTGGTGAATTCTGCCAGAGTAAGGTCTCTCTCTACTGAAAACCCTGGAGAGCTTCTGCCAATCCCAGTAAACAGTTCTGGGTTATACATTCAAGCAGTCTCATCAGGTAGAATCCTATGTTTCTAAGCATGCCCAGTTTTCCTCCTCTTGTTCCCAAATCTTTGAGGAAAATTAAGTCAAGGGGAACTGACTGAATGTACGTAGGCTGAATCCCAAACATGGAAAGAAATTTCATTTATGAAGATGTCAAGGACATAGATGCACAGTCACTAATCCATCTCATATGTAAATTGGACATGGATTTTACAACATGAGAAAAATTAGCATATGTCTACGCAGAAGGAGTTTTTGTAGCTGCGTTGGGAACCGTGCCATTGTTC
The DNA here is from genome assembly GCA_948474755.1 of Ctenosaura bakeri. Lineage (NCBI taxonomy): Eukaryota > Metazoa > Chordata > Lepidosauria > Squamata > Iguanidae > Ctenosaura > Ctenosaura bakeri. Next base: position 498,844 of record CAOLHI010000485.1, read on the forward strand.
TGCACAATCCAATTCCATAAACATCTTTGCAATGCTGAATCATCACGAAGGGAAGACCAGTGACAGCAAAAACTGAAATTAAGAAATAAAAAAAAAATACTGCTTTGTTTTACCATGAACCATGAAATATATGCATTGTAAAATTCTGGAAAGATGTATTTTACCATTGAAGCAGGAACGCCACGGGTGTATTCCATCTTTTTTTTTTTTTTTAAAAAGCACACACACAAACAATTATTGTTAAAGAAATTGAAATGAAAGTATTATTAGTTACCTGTGTGTGTGTGTGTGTGTGTGTGTGTGTGTATGTTTGGGGCTATTATTCAGAGGAAGCAGGTTGTGAACACATTTAAAAGAAAAAAAGAAGAAAGTAAGTTAACACCAGAACACTCAACGTTCCTAAAGAAGTTTCCTCAAATTCCTACACAAACAATATAAAATAACAACCTAATAATTTAGTATCTCAATCATGTTCAGTAAAGAAGTCCTTTAGATAATTGGCACTGCCTCTGTACTAGGCCAAACTTACTTTTAAGTTACAAATACTCACAAAAGGTTTACATTATAAGGAGCTGCTTTGGAGATGTGCAGATTTAGTTTGTAAGTACAAAGTGAACATGCAAATTGCCTTATCTTGTGGGATTCACAAACAACCATCATTCAGATTGATTTAATACATAGCTTTTTATCTTTAAAAGTGTTAATTAGAAAATAGGGACAGTTCTCTGAACACTTAAGAGTAATAAATAGATCAAAACAGCATCCATGCCTCTGTGATGGAACTTCTGAAGACTTTATAAAAGGATTAATACAATTGTCAAAAAGACCACGGTATACATATTTAATAGCGCTGCCAAGCTACAATTACATTTTTAGGATTCTATTTGCTAGTTTTTAAATACTCATTATACTAAAGAGGGGGAAAAAAACCACAGAAAGAACTCAGTACATTATTTAGAAGAACTGGTGCTTTAACTAACCCATTCAGATCACCCTGAGCAAGCAATTCTCCCGCTACCTCATTTTGAATAACCATATATTTGATGAAATAAACATAGAATGAACTCAAACACATGAGAGTACAATACAGAGGAACCAATATTGGATCCCCATGTAAACACATTTTTATATAAAAACATAATAAAAACCCTGTTCAGTAAGAACAAAGATTTTTCTAGTCCAGCATTCTGCTTTCCACATGCACGGGGGTGGGGGTGCTGAAAAGTTATTTTTTTGTAGACTACAACCAAGCTGGCTGAAAATTCTGATAAAAAAAAAATCTGACTTCTAGGCTGTGTAGTTGCTTCTTGGAAGTCCACAAGGTGGATGTGAAGGCACTGGTCCTCCAGCACCTGCTATTCAGAATGTCAGTGAACCAGAACTTAGACATAATTAGTAACCAATAGGCAGTTACTTGTAGCTATTTCATATTTCTCCAATAAGGTATTGCTACATTACATTATGATTGCACCTTAATGAGGGATAACCTTGTTCTCTTTGTGCTCTAACTGTGACTTTTAGTTGCTTTTTTAATTATAGAGTATGGCCTCATTAAATGATAGAAAAGGAGTATCACATGGCTCAAACAATTACTCATGTTGTGTCTTTTGCTATTGCCTTGTGCTCTTTTGGTGAGTACTGAGGAGATGAAGAGGTGGACAGGACAAGATAATCTTTTGTACTTCAGGCCAGTGACTTATAGAATTCAAATGGTAAATACATGTAACTAAAAGTAGCTATTTTAGGGTTTTTTGAGAGCAGTATTAAATACTTTTTTTTTAAAAAAATGTGGGTACTTCAGAAGGTCTAGGTACTATAATTATAGCTAATTATTTTTAAGGTAAAGTCCAAGCCCAGCTTTGAACCAGGACACCCCATATACTGTAACACTCAGTAGCCTTATTGTCCATGAATCTAGACAATTTGTCCTCTTTTAAAGTGATCTCACCTAGTGGTCTTTATCATAACCTGTGGCACCATATTCTATAAGCTATCATCCTTGGTATAAGGAAGTACTTTGTCCTCTCTGTTCTGAATCTGCTCTCCATTTTGTTGGATGCCACTGAATTCAAGTTTTATGAGAGCAAGAAAAAAAACCTGTTTCCTTCTCACTTTCTTTATATCATACATAATGCTGTTAATTTTTGCCATGTCCTTCCCTTACAGAGCAATCTTGCTTGTTCCAGTGAAAGGGAAGCTGCAACAGAGAAATGGCCAAATCTAAAAATAATCCATAACCATGTTCTCAACAAATTTTTATGGTTGCTTTCCTAAACAAACAAACAAACAAAGTTTTTTTTCCATTGCTTCCAGGAAATAGATTGTACTAGTTCCAGGGCTGATATAGTTTCCCTGACTTTTGGGAATATTGTGATGAAATGAGGGGGTTCTTGGGGGGTCTGCCATTGCCATCCACACATGTCCTGACTTACCAGCAAGATGCCAGGGTGCTGTCCATGCCCTGTGAGGCAATGCAAGCAGTGGTGGGCAGAGATGGATGCCAGGACAACTCAATGGCTGAAATAGTGGTGGATGGCAAGACTAAGGAGGGCAGTGGGGGAATTCAAAAGAGGAGGGGAGGCAGGCAGGTGGATAGGTACACCAAGAAGGACTTGGGGCAAAACAGAATGGACAGATGAGATGAGAAGGACTTGGGGAGGAATGGAGTGGACAAACAAGAAGAGAAGGACTTGGGGCGGAAAGGAGTGGATGGACAAGAAGGAAAATGATTGGCATGAAAAGGACAGGATGCAAGGAATGGAGACAGGACAAACAACTTTGGGGTTGGAAGGAAGAAAAGGGGAAAGGCAGATTAGTGAGCTGGAGTTGGAGGGGAGTGGAGGAGATGGTCACAAGGAGGGAAAGAGAAGAGCAAGGGCAGGGCAGTGACAAAGTGGGAGGACAGAGAGGAGAGTGGGAAGTAGTTAACAATGAATGGGAGGGAACAGAGGAAGAGGATGAAGAGATGTTTAGGTGAGAGGTGGAAAATATACATAATGACAGAGAGGTGGCAAAGGCACTAGGAGAGGAAGGCAGTCAAGACACATGTTGGGACACTGAGGGCAGGAGGTATGAGCAGGAAGCAATAGAAAAGGTAATATAAAGAGGAGAGAAAGAGTGGTCAGGAAGGAACAGAAAGACCAATGGGGGTTGGAAGAGACCAAATAGGCAGAAGGGAAGAGAAGAGTTTGAATGGGAGGATACAGGTAATCCTTGGTGAGGTAGAGGGACGGAAGGAAGTCATTTTTCCGTTCCTCTGTGTTTCCTAGTTTTCATGTTGTGTCCCTACTGGGAAAGGATTTAGTTCTTTGTCTTACTATAACTCCTTAGACAGTGGTTAGGAGATTCATGGACTATTGTTATCCTGATTGAATTAAGGACAAGTGTCTGGCTCACATCTGGATATCAGCAAGGTTGTTAAATCTTATAGATTCTCAATCTAGAACTAGTCCCAACCAGGCACTGGGTGGAAGCAAAGTCACAATGGTGGAGAATGTAGACCCCAACAACTCCTCAAAAAAACCTATTTCCCAAGCAATAGAAATAAATAGTTCAGGGGGTCTTGGATCAGCAAGCTCAGCTGTTAGAATAGATGTTTGTGACCAGCAATAAGCATGGACACAAATGTGGAATCAGCTGGCCAAGACCTTTAAAGCACCCAATGTGACAATTACTAACAAGAGCTACAAGGTCCCAATAGGTGGTCACACACCCCTATGTATAGCCAAAATGGGACCTAACAACAATCCTGAGGCTTTTTTGAATACTTTTGAGTGGGTAGTGGCAGCAATCAATTGGCCACCAATACAATAGGTCTAATTTTCATAGCTGCTTGATTGGCCTGGATGGTTGGGCTGGTCCCCTTTAAGGTTGTTATTGACACCTGAATCAGGGTTGAGCTCAGAAAGCAAAACTTGGGCCCTCATTTAGTTGCAAAACATTACCATATCCCAGGTAGCCTTGTGGCAGAAGAACAACTCTACCCTACAATTTGCCTTGCAGCAGGCAATCCCAGAAGGTATGGAAGGGCTTATAATAGAGGAGTTTAATTTGAGAGAAGAGGAGATCTAGTTTATAGATTATTTCAGTAAGGCCTTTGACAAAGTTCCCCATGACATTCTTGCATCGAAGCTAGTAAAATGTGGGCTAGACAGGGCTACTGTTAATTGGATATGTAATTGGTTGACCGACCGAACCCAACGGGTGATCACGGATGGCTGCTTTTCATCCTGGAGAGAAGTGACTAGTGGGGTGCCACAAGGTTCTGTCCTGGGCCCAGTGCTGTTCAATATTTTTATCAATGACTTAGATGAAGGAATAGAGGGCATGCTCATCAAATTTGCAGATGACACCAAATTGGGAGGGGTTGCTAATATGCCAGAGGACAGGATCAAAATTCAAAATGACCTGGATAGATTGGAGAGCTGGGCCAGGGCGAACAAAATGAAATTCAACAGAGAGAAATGTAAGGTCCTACACTTAGGCAGAAATAATGGAATACAGAAATATAGGATGGGGGACACGTGGCTGGATAGCAGTACGTGTGAAAGGGATCTAGGAGTCTTCATAGACCACAAGCTGAACATGAGTCAGCAGTGTGATGCGGCAGCCAAGAAAGCCAATGCAATTCTCGGCTGCATCAACAGGAGTATGGTGTCTAGATCGAGGGAGGTACTGGTACCACTCTACTCTGCTTTGGTTAGACCCCATCTTGAATACTGTGTCCAGTTCTGGGCACCCCAATTCAAGAAGGATATTGACAAGCTGGAGCAAGTCCAGAGGAGGGTGACCAAAATGGTGAGAGGCCTGGAAAACATGCCCTATGAGGATAGACTGAGAGAGCTGGGTATGTTTAGTCTGCAGAAAAGGAGGTTAAGAGGGGACATGATAGCCATGTTTAAATATTTGAAGGGATGCCACGTAGAGGAAGGAGGGGGCTTGTTTTCTGCTGCTCCAGAAACCAGGACAAGGAGCAATGGATTCAAGCTGCAGGAAAGGAGATTCCACCTGAACCTCAGGAAGAACTTCCTGACAGTCAGGGCTGTCCGGCAGTGGAATCTGCTGCCTCGGAGAGTAGTGGAGTCTCCTACCTTGGAGGTTTTTAAGCAGAGGCTTGATGGCCATCTGTCGGGAGTGCTTTGAGGGTGTTCCTGCATGACAGGGAGTTGGACTGGATGGCCCGTGTGGTCTCTTCCAACTCTACATTTCTATGATTCTATGATTCTATGATTCTATAGAGTTAGCCCTCTACCTTGCACCAGGAGGCACTAAGCCTCATCCATCTTATTCCCACTGTTGGTCATCTAGCAGTAGATAAAACTTCAGAACACATAACACAATGGGGTTTTTTGGCTGGGTATATATGAAGATATAATAGTATTGTGCCTCATGTCCCCAGTGCCAGTGAATCTGACCAAAAAAGCTTCCCAGGGGCTCCTTAATTTCTATGTCCTTAATGACTGCGATTTTCAAATGCATCACGTGCAATCTCATCAGCCCTCTGGAGCAGTTCACACTGAAACATTCACATGTTTTGGTTATAGTGCATTATGCCACTGATTATCCAGATGTGATTCCTCTAAGATCATTGAATGCCACTCACCTCACATAAGAACTATTACTAATTCTTTTCTGGAGTAGGTTTTCTCAAGGAGGTTTTAATGGATAAGGGCCTCAACTTCATGAGTTGGGGTATGGTGCAGGCAAAACCATTACAGACTTCCAGATATTATCCTTATAGTAATGGACTGGTTAAACCAGACCCTGAAACAGTGGTTTGTTCAAAACTACCCTAGCATACACTGAGAGGAGCAGTGTTCTTTGTTTTCCAGGAGGTTCTCCAGCCCCCTATGGGCTTCTCCCCAGAGGTGTCCTAGATCTGGTGTGGGAGCGGTGGGAGAAAGAATCCCTAGAACCATCCCATATCAAGTATTAGAGATGAGACAACACTTTGAAGAAATAGCTCGGCTTGCAAAAGACAATCTGTGAGAGGCCCAGGTTAAAAAAAAAAGCAGTTGTTTGATAGAAAAATGAAACCTCAGTCCTTAGTAGGACAAAAGGTACTGGTATTCCTGCCTTCTTTTTTGGCCAAATTCTTTACCCAATGGCAAAGTCCCTTTAAAATCATAAGGAAAGTAGGTCCAGTAAATTATGAGGTAGAAATATTGGGGAACAAGAAACAGTGGAAAATATTTCATGTCAACCTCCTGAAGGAGTAGCGTAAGCAGGAGGCTCTGTTGGCTAAGATTCTTGAAGTTGAGGACAAGAATACACTAGGATCTAGGATTCAGAATTGGCAAGAGGCAGATGGTCTCTGCACTGATTGCTAGTTAAACTGGAACAGCAAGGACAGGTGAGGCAACTAGAACAAGAATTCCAAGATGTATTCTCCAAAAACCAAGGAATTACCATGCTGATAGCATGCTACATCAGCACACAACCAGGCTCATCAATCAGGGTAGCTGCCAAGGCATTGCCATGGAAGCTGCAGGGGGTAATTGACAAGAAGGTGGGGACCATGTTAAAATTAGGTGTTATAGAAGAATCTCAGAGCCCCTAGTGTAGTCAACCACTATTGCTACCAAACCAGAAGATTCTGTCCACTTCTATATTGATGTTTGCCAATTAAATTCAGTCTCCAAGTTTGATGCCTACCCCATGCCTGGTGTAGAACACTTATTAGAAGGGTTAGGCCAAGCTTGGTATTCAACCTCTTTGGACTTCACTAGTAGTTACTGGCAGATGCCTTAATGCCTGAGACCAGAGGGGGGAAATGACATTTATAAAACCTACTGAGCTTTATTAATTTACCCACATGCCCTTTGGGATACATGGGACTGCATCCATGTTCCAGCAATGTATGGATAGGGTACTAAGGATGGATCAGGACTATGCTATGGTTTAAATAGATGGCATCATCATCTATAGTAAGTCTTGGAGGAATACCTTGGATAAATCAGTAGCGTGTTAGTAGCTCTCTGAGAGGCATGGCTCACCACTAACCCCAATAAATGTATTATTGTCCAGCAGGAAGTACAGTACCTAGGACATATTGTTGGGGCTGGTAGTATTCAGCCTGTGAAAGACAAAATAGTGAAATTGTCAGAATGGACTGGGTCATGTACCAAGGTGAGACACATCTTAGCCTGGCTAGGTATTGTAGGAAGTTTCTTCCCAATTTTTCCTGTGTAGGTAGCCTGTTAACTTAACTATCCCAGAAAAAGGCTGCCCGGATGGTGAAAGTGGGGTGGATGAACAAAGGGCTTTTGATAGATTAAAAGACCATTTATGCACCCAGAAGGCCCCTGATTTCAGCAAGCCCTTCATCTTACAAACAAATGCTTCAGATAAAAGTCTAGAAGCTATATTAGTTCAGTTCTGGTCTAAGGGACAACATCCAGGCCTGTACCTAAGCCACAAGTAATCACTTCAGGAACAGAAGTATGTGCTATAATGAAGGAAGCTTTAGCTGTCAAATGAGCAGTCCATACACCACAATATTATTTATGGGGCACCCCCTTTGCCTTAGTGACTGAGCATGTCTCTCTGCATTGGTTAAAAGCCATGAAAGATATCAATCCCTGGTTCACCTGGTGGTATCTAGTCCTCCAGCTGTATGCTTTTTAAATTGTACATAGGAAAGGTCAGACACATGTTAATACTGATTTCTTTTCTAGGCAGGACCTGAGGGCCACCAGGGATGAGACATCCCTCTTGTCCAGGGAGATATGTGATGAAATGAGAGAGGTCTTGGGATGTCTGCAGCCACCTCTCCCATGTGCCCAGATTTACCAGCAAGACAGCAACTGCTACCAAGGCTTTAGTTCTCTGTTGCATTATAAGTCCTTTGATGGTGGTTTAGAGATGCATGGACAATTGCTTTCCTGACTGAATTAAGGGAAAATAAAGTATTCTACTCACGTCTGGATGCCAGTCAGGTCTTATGGACTCACAAGCTAGGACTGATCCTAACTCAGGACCAAGAGGAGGCAGAGTCACAGACATACTACAGAAAGGAGACGGCTTTAGATCCTACAAACAGGATCTACCCTAGGAGCTTTCATTTTTGGCCTATCTGCTTCTGGAGTTCTGCTAATGGAGGAGCAATAGATCTGTTGCGTAGGGGCACTCACAAGGTCAAACTCAGAGAAGGAAATTTCCAAAATCCTAGGTAATACAGGATTTCAATCATGGGATTTTTTTTTTTTTTGAAAATTAATTTCAAAGTCTTAAAAATTTTTTAGCCTAAACTACTCTGACTCCCCAATATAATTTTGATTGCTGTTTTCTGCTCTTCTTTCTTTTTTGTTGAGATGGAGCAAAACAGAACTGTACCCTGTCCTGCAAATACAACTGTACCATAAGGTTAATCCCAGTAATCCCTAGCACCAGTCTTGCCTTCCCCCCCCCACAGCTATTTTGTAGTATTTTCTGTATCTGATCAATTCAGAAAGTTTTGATTATGGGGAAACATTCTGAAAGAGCCCATTGTTACCATACAGTTAGTAGCAATCACAGATTCAGTAGATGGCAGATGAGGTACTGCATGTTTGAATTTCCATCACATTTCTTTTTTAAAAAAATCTTCCCTGCGCGCAGATAACTTGGAGCCCTGCTGCTTCTATTGTTTGCAATTGTATGAAGAAGCTTAGGTGGCTCTTTACCATGTCTTGAATGTAACATTGCCAGGTATATTTCCATTCTGGCCTTCTTGGTACTACCAAGTATCCTTGTTACCTCCCAGTTGTCTGCCAGGGCCCACTGCTATCAATGGTGCCTGCCCTGAATCCCTGTTGAAAAAATATCTGGGTTCAAAAGCCACATGTTAAATTTTCTACATGTCCTAGTCATAATATCTCTCCAGGAAGATTGTGGAAATTTTTACGGTCACTTCCAGGCCCACTTCTCCAGTACTGTCTATTACATTTGCCACCAAGATGGAAATGATCCATAATACAGGAAAAAGAGTTATATTTGACTGTCAAGAAACCATGAAGAATCCTGGACTGATGAGACTGTTTGCAATTTGGAACTTATTCCAACCAATTTTCATATATGGCTGTTTTGTGCTAGAAACAGCATTTTCTGCATGGAAAATATTTCTGCGCAGAAGTACTATTTGCTGCACAGAAAATGCTGTTTCTTGAACTGAAAATGCTGTATCTATGGACTTGTCTGCACAAAATTTACACATAGTTGTTTTGCACAGAATAAAAGCATTTTCTATCCAGAAAATGCTTTTATTCTAATCAGCAGTTTCTACACACGAAAACAGCATTTTTCTGAAAAAAAGCTGCTTTCTGTAGAAAAACTTTTGTTACATGCCTTCAAGTTGTTTCCAACTTGCAGTTTTCTTGCCAAGATTTGTTCAAAGAGGTTTGCCTTTGCCTTCCTCTGAGACCAAGAGAATGTGACTTGCTCAGATACACCTAGTGGATTTTGAGGGTCCAGCAGGGATTTGAACCCTGGCCTCCAGAGTTGTAATCAAGTACTCAAATGATGACACACCATGCTGGCTCTCCGCACACAAAAATACCGTGTGTGAATTTTGTGCAGAATAAGGCCATTTCCGCATTAGACTGTTATAGCACTATTATTCCACTTGCAACATCCTATGGAATCCTGGGGTTTGCAGTTTTGGGAGGGGTCGGCAGGATTGCATAGGATGTTGCAAGTGGAATAATAGCGCTATAACAGTCTAATGCGGAAATGGCCTAAGTCCTAAGCTGTGAATAGTCTTCAATAACTGTGTAATTTCCAAAGTCTTTCTTGCAACAGGAGGACAATTGCTAAAATTATTCACTACTTCCTTTAAGAGCAAAATTTGCATAGAATTATATCCCACTTCTCTGGTAAGATGGATCTCACTAGAGAACTCTTGTTCAGCCCCTCCCCTAACCCACAACCATTGCTGTTTTTATAAATGTATAATTAGCCCTAAATTTTGTTGAAGTAGAGACTGAAGAGAGCTGCAGCATTCCACAGAAGAGGTAGATTTGCATCTAAGATATTGTCATTGTCCTGAAAGATTTTCAGAGGTTTTTCTTTTTAATCAGAACAGACATAGCAGAATGAGAATACTTCTGTACAACTCCATCCTAAGCATTCTTTCACTTCTGTTTCCTCATTGTTGTGTCAGATATGTCCCAGGCTGCCTTGATTGTTTGCTTGTACATGTGATTGCAGTTTATAACATCTGCTCCATGCCATTCCTAATAATCCAATAATAGCTTATTTGGCCTGCCTACATATAAATATATTTGCAGAGCAGATAAATCTAACAAAATAATGGGGAATCTTTTGGACCAATCAAATCATTGTATACTTTTAATTTGGCTATCAAATGGTGGAAATCTCACAGCCCCAGCTGTTTCCCAAAGGTTAGAAGAGGTACCCTTTAAGGGGCCATGAAAAAATCAGAAGAGCTGAGGCATCAGGAAAGGGTGTCATGGAAATGGAGAAAAGAAGCTGTAAGTTACGAAAAATGGTAAGATAATAGTGGTAGAGTGGTAGTTAGATGGCCCACTGATTGACCCACTTGGCGAAGGGCAGCATTCTTCTTCTTAACTGATCACAGATTCTGCAACGGTCATCCTAATGGCCATTCTAATCAGGATGAACATGAACTAAAAGCAAGGATGGAGCCGTTACCCTGTTCTTCTCCCAAAGAAACCAGGCATGTATTGCTCACTGGAAGAGAATGGCAGACTGAGAACCTGGTTTATTTCCACCATCCCCACTTAGTATTTTCCCTGTAGCAAATAATATTACTGCAATGCCCACACTGTTCCCTCATAGATAAGGTGAACTTTTTAAATGCAACATCTATTAATTGCCCTTCTTCCCATAGAAGATGTTATTACGCTGAATTGTTAATAATAGACAAACCAGTTGGGTTCAATACTTATCATTCTGTCTTTTCTGTTTGTGCTTCTAGTGGCTTGTGTCTCAGAGTGAACCTGAAATGTTCTTTTTTGTTATGAACAGTGCCATTTATTTTTCACTGGGCAAAGTGTGCCCAGCACTGCCCAGTTCTGTGCCAGACACTGCAAAAGGGATCCCTCTGTTTTCCTTCTTCCTCCTTTTTTAAAAATTACCTCAGGAGTTTTACCGGCAGTACTTCAGTGAGCTCTCTTCCATTTTTCCACTCTTTTTGAACTATCAGGAATCTTAGCATCAAAGTCTTAGTCCTTTCTTGTTTTCCCACCCTTTTTCACCCTAGCCTCCTTCAGCAGAAGTGTCCCAATAAGCCCTTCTCTGATTATTTATGCTCTTTGGGTTGTGGGAAGCCCACTATTTGGAATTCTGGCCATTTCCACAGGACAGTGCCCTCCCGGCATAGGGACGCAAGAGGAGTGGGATCACAATGATGCTTTTACATGACGTTGTCACGGTCCTGCCCTTCTTGCATCCCCAGCTGGTGTGATTGCGGGGTATATCATTTACGGAAAAGCTCCATCAATGCCCCCAATTGTGTGAGGCTCCCATTGCCTCCAGCCATGCGGGAGGGGTGGAAGTGCAATCACACACTTCCTTCTCCACTGCAGCATGGGAAGAAGGCCAGCTGCAGTGCAGATAGAAGGGTTGTGTCTGTTGCGCTCCCTTCTGCAGGCAGCTAGTGGGGTGAGGAGGGGAGCATTGGGAACATGCTTCCATCCCAGCAGAGGCACTGCTGGGATTGCAACAGGATGATGCAGGAGAGCGTTGTCATGCAGAAATGGTGTTTGATTTGAAACTAATCACTGCAACATAAACAACAAACAAATATACTCTGTCAATTTTAGAAGTGTCTACCACTTCTAAATTTGTGTTATGGCAAGTTCCTGCTTTGATTCTAGAAATGTCAATTTGAAACTGGCCACTTTAACTAACGCTTTAACTCTTTTAAGTTTGTTGATGTAGGTTAGTGCAGTTCTGTCTTGGATTTCAGCTGCTTTAGAAGAACACACATATTTTCAAAACATAAATGTTTAAAGATTCAGCATAGTATGTAAATGGACATGTGAGTGATTTCATAGGGTGTTATTTCCAGATAACAAGCTATGGTTTACATTAACTATTGCTTTTTGCTTACGTCACAGACTGCACAGCAGATCATCAAACAGATCATAGCTTGGCTTCCTAGTTCTGGTTTCTCTTTATTCTATCAGTTTCTTTTTATGGATGGGTAGCTGGGGAAACTAGCTAGGGGTAAGCCATGGTTACAGGTTTCTCTTTTACTCACATGCAACTTTGATTCACTAATTTCTATTTTAACTGGAACCATCATAATGCACTAGGATTACTTTAAATGTTTCCACCCTTCTCAACCCAGGATGCCTTGTTCTTTCTCCTTTGCCACTCTCCTTTCTTTGGCCCATGTCAGTATGAGGAGAACACTTAGGTCTTAACAAAATTAACTTTAATGTTTCCATGTGACTAGGCTGGTATTTCTGCAGATGAGTTTGTAAAAATTTCAATGGACAATTGTGGCTGTGATTATATAAGTGGAAAGAAAAAAAACCTTGGTAATTAAGTTGACTTGAACTAGAATCATATATTTCGAAGAAGCTGGATCAGAATGACTGAGCAATCACTGACTCTGACCTTATGTAACTGGTGTGTATCATATCTTCCATTACTATCTCCACGTTATCATGCTGTATTTTAAACGTTTTAACATGACAAAATATTTAGAACTCCTCTGTGTTCTGGCAACACTAAATCTTCTCAATGTATGTTGGACATCTAGTATTGTTGTCAGAAAGTAATTGAATGATTCCCTTTCAAAATAAGTGAATTCTTAATTTGAGTCCCAATTTAGTCTGGAAATGTTATCTGACAAGGTCTGTCAAGTTAGAATGCATTTGGACTGTCTTCTATTGATATGGACAGGGGAATGTCCCAGGCTGTCTAACTTGGCATGGGAAGTCTTAGAGTTAGAATTTGGAATATTCCCAGATTTCTGAATGCACAGTTTGACTCCTGTGCATTTAGACCAACGAATGAGAGCCAAACTGGGATATTATTCACAATCCTTCTTCCTGCTATTAACAGAGTCCTATCTGAGCTACTACACCATTCTTTTTTCCTTTCCAGGAGAGAGAAGTGTTAAATGTAGTAAATTTTGAGACTGTAAGGGAATTTTCCTTTTTCTGGTGCAAGTCAGTGTTCTTCATTTAGCACCTTGAGGTTCCATCATACACCAGTATCACATTAGGTTATTTGAGATGGTGCCTCAGAAACTGAAAATGAATCATTAAAATGACTGATGCTCAGGATACTTGCTAGCATTTGAAGTGTTAACCCTTCTTGCATGCATGGTGGCCAGCACGCAGTCTGTTTTTAATAAGAGGAATCAATTCCATCCCACTTCTCAGGGCAATGGGTTGCTTGTTCCTATTACTAGTCAACAACTCAACACTATTTTCCCCCTTCTTTACTAACACTGCAGAAGGAGAGAAATCTTGCACATTCTAATGAAAACCGAACAATTGTTTGGAAATCTGATAATGTGTTACTCTACATTAGTTGAAAAGTAGGCAGGAGCTGTGTTAAGAGGGTTGACCTTTCTGTACAATACCTTCTGGGAGTGCTGTAGGAAAAGAGGAATATTCAGAGACAGGGGAGGAGATTTTCACAGAAAGGATGACATAAAGTTACATTGAAACAGGAGAAAAAGATTAAAGAAGATGAAGTTGCTGAAATACCACTGCCATTCTTAACATTATATTTGCCACATTGGACTAAAGCAAAACAACAGACACCCCCACCACCAATAAAACTGCCTTAATGTGTAACACAGTTTATCACTTGGTTCTTACAGATCATATGGAAAGTCTCCATCTGGCAAGTGGAGAAGACTCCACCAGCACCATCTGGCAAATGAGAAGACTCCACATGGCAGTGTCCATGTGGTGCGTTTAATATGTAGACAAGCCCATTGTTTGGTCAAACTTTTAGCACAGAGTAAAATTAAATTATGCTCAGGAAGTTTAACTTCATAGCTTTTCTTTTTGTTTCTTTTTAAACATATACTGACAGGTGACTGAGTTCTCATACACACCTACTACCTTATCTTATTATATAAGTGCAGTATATATCTCCAACAAATGACAACACTATGCTGCTTCATTTTGGTTTGTTTTATTAATGTTTCTATTATAAGATGTCTTGAGTGGTAACATTATGTGGTGGACAAATGTTATCATCAATCTATTTTGTTGATTTATTTAAACTTGATAACAAGTTTTCAGTAAGCAAATTCCGAAATCCCACCCTACCTAATTGTTACATTTTCCTGTGTTCATGCATGGGACAACTTTTGAAATGTCAAGTTGGAAAAATATCTGGTTTATTGTTTGGCCTTTATTTGACCTCGAACAATTTATCTAGTTTTTAAGTTGCCTTCCCCAACACAGTGCTTTCTAGATGTATTGGGCTGCAAATCCTACATTGTGATTGATGGCTGAAGTTAGTGGAATTTGTCATGCAATACATTTGGGGGTGCCAAATTGGGAATGACTGCCCTAATGCATGAGATTTAAAAACCAATTCACTTATGTTTCGTCACTTATCTGCACCCAGCAAAAACATATGCTGTCCTTCAAACACAATGGATTGTTTGTCTGGATTGGAAAAGATGAATAAGAAATGATGTCTTACTTCCACTTAAAGGACTCTGATCCAGTGCAAAGGATCGGTGACTCGGTGGTGGGGAATTCTTAGCTAGAGATACTTTGATTGTTTCTGTACTAATTCACAGCTGTCTCCTCTACCTACACACCCACAGAAAATCAAGAAATATGGTTTGCCAACCCCAATGCTAGAGCACATGATTTGCATTGAGGGGCCCCAGGTCCCAAGTTTAGTCTTTGTATGCAGGGGTCATGGTTCCCAAATTCAACTTCTAATAATAATACCTTTGTTCTCCTCCTCTTGAGCCCACTGCCTCGCAATAACAAGGTAAAATCTTATTCATTGCATCACATTGATAGAAAGAGCTTCTAACCACCAAAATTACTTGTTAAGCCTAAAAGTGGGAAATATGCTAGTACATAATAAGTTAAGAGCTGATAACTAACAAATTAAGTTCTCATGCATCATTGGAGAAAGACAGTAACTAATATTTTAGCAAATTTAGTAAATTTAAATTGTTGCTCCCAAGTTTGCTTGTGAACTAGAGCAAAATAAAGGTCTTTCCCATGATCTTATAATATGCACATTGTATAAATATATCAGACAGACATTTCTATCTTATTTTCTGTCAAAGATGAAGAAAGTTCAGTAGAATGTGTTATTTTTTCCTTTTGAACTACAATTATAGCAGCATTTTTATAGGATGTGGTTATTTTCCCGCCACCCGTTACACTGTGGAAGATTTGGGAGAGCTTTCTGATATATGTCCAGTACTTTTAAAACTGTCTAATCTCCTTTCCTATGTATATTTTGCACTAATCAAGCTGGGTTTGAAAACTAAATTGGTGCTTGTATATTGTTATATCACTTTTTAAAAATATTGCTCACAGTTATTTGCTGCAAAAATTGTTTAACCTGTAATAACCTGTGACTATGGACAAAAATTAACAATGTTATCAATACATAAACCTAGATCAAATTTTATTGAAACAGAGGATAGTTATAGTAATTCCAATTTTCTTTAGTGGATAAAGGAGAGTGCATCTAGGCCCTGTTAACATGGAGTCACCTGGCACTGAAGATTTCTGTGCAACTTGCAAGCAGTATCAAAAATAAAAATAAAAGCCTCTTAACATGCTCGTAGAAATTAAATTTGGAAAGGAATTAGAAACTATTACCCACTACACCAATAAAGTACCTTTCCTTTTATATAAAATGTGATTTAAAAAAATATTTCTATCACCCCAAAGTAAATAGTTAGAAGTTACGCTGTTACCTGTATCTCAGTGGCCAACATAGTGCATGGTGTAGACAGAGTATAACATTCTACTTATCCCTCCACTCCACTTCTAACCCCTCTCATGCAGTGCATCTTCCCAGGACTGGAGCACAACACCATGCCTCTTTATTAGGCAGAGGAGGTGGGGAGTACCCAGGCAGTGTCCATCTGCTTTTCTGAAACCGAGGAAAGACTACAGACATCTCTCTCCAGGGTCTCCAATGGCTGTAATAGCTTGCAGTGGGGATGATGGCTATTCTCTTGTCTTCTCCTGGCTATGGACCTGCAGCCAGACACTGCATGGATTCCCTCCGCCCAGCCATTCTGTGGTTGTAGAGATGTGACCAAGTGTTGAGAAGCTGCCATTTGCTGCTTTGTGTCTCCGTGTAAGTATGCATGTGTGCATAAGAAGACACTAGCCTACCTTCTATTTTCAGTCCCAATTAGAGTAACTCATTGGATCAATTGCATTTACACACATGTAAGTATCCTACAATTGATCCAATGAGTTTACAGCAGTTGAGATTAATGAACTAACCATAACCACCCTAGGTACAATATCCCCCATATTATATATGCTGGCACAACCTGAGGTTACACCAGCATTATATCACCAACTTGATTCTGGAGACTACTTCCAAGCTCTGGTTTTAACTCCTGCTTAGCTATGATATTTGCTCAGTAGCTTTCAGCATATTGCAGTCTTTCAGCCAATCTGCCTTACAGGGCTAATATGTCTCTTTTTGCTCTTCTAATACATGTGTTGGATAAAAGGTGTGTGCCTTTGTCCTTCCCAGAATTTTAGCTGATGTCATGGATTATCAAGTTTCCCACATCTACCAGACAAGCAACTGTGGCTGTGGACTTTTCATACAGTTTATTTTGGACAGCTGTAGCAAAGGCTTTTGGCAGTCAAATTTCTTTAATGAGCTCATAAGGTAGACACACTTTGGTTTGTGCCTGTCATGGACATAGTGTCAAGTTCCATACATGACTGTACAGAGAACAGAAATTCATGAATGCCTAATTCCAAGTATTTAACAGCACCTTAACACTTTAAGAGGTATGTGTGGTAGATCACATGAGCCAAAGCTACCACCCAGTGTCTAGGAATGCTGAAATCACTTAGAGGTCTTGAGACAAAATCACTTGGGATTGTTGGGACAATATCTTAAACTCTAAGAATGGGAATAGAAAGCACTTCTCTGCTCTGTGAGATGGAGACTGGTGAAAAGAATAGTTTTGTGGGATTTTCTTTTTAAAATAAAAGCTTCTGTGAAGCAAACAGCTCTTAAGTTGCACAGCTCTCTAGTCTGAGGGCTTGTTGAGCATGACCTAAATAGCCTTCCCTCCCCAGCTCATCAGGGACATGTCCTCTTAGTTTCATGCCAGTATTGCTGGCTGTCCAGCACATCTCATGGGTAAACCCCAAAGCAGTGACCTCGTGCCTACACGCCTGCCAGACCTTCCTGCTAGCAAAAGCAGCTGCTACTTTTGGCAGCTTGAAATGGCCTTTGCAGAATTGAGGAGCTCTTTTCTGAGGTGGCCATTGTCCATATTCTCCAGCTCCTTGAAGAAACATGACCAGCAATTATATTTACACCAACTTCTGCTCAGGAAGATATGTCATTTTTGGCAACAGCCTTTCTCTTTTTCTTTTTATAGATGGGAAACCCTACATATTTGTGTGAATACTTTTTCATTTTTTAAAAATTAGTAACCATGTATAGATGTAACATGCATATATTTTTCTGTAGCCTTCTATAATTTGAGAATTTAGTTGGTTAGCAAATTTCTTTAAAAATCCATCTCACCATCATACCTTCTTGCTTTATTCTTCTTGTTTGATCACTCTGAGACAAAGAGGGAGATAGCGGAACAGTAGTACTTTAAAATGGATATGTAGGAATACGATGCTCACCAATGGCACTATCTATCCAAGCTCGTGAGATTGCATGTTCCTACAAGACAAGAAGCTAGGCTAACAGCAGCAGTGCTGTTGGTAGGGTCTCCCATGTCAGACAGACTTTTACTTAGGAGCCAGACTAAATTTGCCAAACAGCTACTGGGCAGCAGCAGTAGTTAAGGAGCGACACTGGCTGAGGATCTCTCAGAGACAACGGTAGTGGCACTAGAGCTAACACTTATTAGTACTTCACAGAAGGAGGCAGAGTAAACTCCATTTGAATGTCTTTTACAGTGAAAACCCTATGATGAGACAATCCAAAATAAAACAAGGCACAGTGCCAGAAGATGACACTCCCAGGTCCAATAGTACTCAGCAAGCTATTGGTGTAGAGTAGAGGACAACCACAAGTTAGTGCTATGTCTAATGATAGAACTGGAATCAAGTTGAAAGGATGTTCAGCTGTTGAAGGGTTCAGAGACAAAAGGAAAGTCTGAAGCTGCACAACACATATTATAGGAACATGGAATATGTGAAGCATTAATTGGGGGAAGCTGGACAAAGCAAAACAAGAAATGGGATGTATAAACATTGCAGTATTTGGGGTAAGGGAGTGGTAAGATATATTCTTGAATACTAAAATCAAGACTGTCCATGCCACTGTATTTCCAACTTCTATGTACGGTTGTGAAAGCTGAACAGTGAAGAAAGCTGACAGGAGAAAAAAAAAACTTATTTGAAATGTTGTGATGCAGAAGCATTCTATAGATACTATGGACTGCTAAAAGACAAATAAGTCATGCAACAAATATCAAGTATAAATTCTCCCTAGAAGCCGAGATGACTAAACTGAAACTGTCATACTTTGGACATAGTATGAGGAGACATGTTGTTGATCTGGTTGTTGTTGTGTGCCTTCAAGTCATTTTGACATATGACAACCCCAAAACAAACCTATCACAATGTTTTCTGTTGCTGAGGGTGCATGACGTGCCCAAGGTAACCCAATGGGTTTCCATGGCCAAGCAGAGAATCAAACCCTGGTCTCCAGGGTTGTAATCCAATGTTCAAACCACTACACCACACTGGTTCCTTGAGAAGACATGGCTCACTAGAAAAGACAACAGTGCTTGGTAAGGCAGAAGGCAGTAGGAAAAGAGGAAGACTACATTACAGAAGGATAGACTCAATCAAGAGAGCCACGGCCCTGATTTTGTGAGACCTGAATGGGGCTGTTGATGATAGGGTAACTTAGAGATCTCTCATTCATAGGGTAACCATAAGTCAAACTCAACTTGACGGCAGTTAGCAACAACAGTGAATATGATGACTTAGCACAGTCCAGTGGTGAGTGCATTTCAAGCATTAATTCTGTTTAATGAAATTTAATTGCATTAACATTGCTTAAGGGTATTAATGCTTTAAAACTTGTTGATTTTTAATAATAAAGGTGCTGTCATTAAACACCAGCTGTTGATAAGCTATCTAAAGAAGCTGGGAATCTAGACTACAAGGTTAATTTATACTTGCCAAGGCTCTTAAAGCAAGTTACAAATCCACTGAAATTTACATATCCACTATTTTAGAGGTAATTAGGTATAGACTATATATCTATATCCATATGGCTAGTTTAAAGTATCAATTGGAAGCAAGCTCTTGAACTGGAAATGAGTTATGGAACCACGGAAAGAGAAGAATGGTATCCCAGCAAAATTTCATATCAAAGTTCCTTTAAGGTGGAAGTATGTTGCTCTCCACTGGCTGAACTGAAATTCTCATCATCCCCTGCTGGCATCGGCCAATGGTGTGAGACAGTAATAGTTAGATGGGACCCAAATTTTCCTTCAGTCTTCAAATTTCTAGCATTGTAGTAACTTAAAACTTTACTTGAGCATTTAGAGGCAGAATTTGGGCATCCAAAGAAAAGAGGCAGGCAAAGTTATGAAGGAAATGATAACACAGAATCACAGAGTTGGAATAGACCAGAAGGCCATCTAGTTCAATTCCTGCAATGCAGGAATACACAGCTAAGGCACTTATGGAAGATGTCCATCCAATCTCTAACCATTTCCACACTACACTGTTATAGTGCTATTATTCCACTTTCAATATCCTATGGAATCCTGGGGTTTGCAGTTTAGGGAGGGGCCTTTAGAATTCTCAGCCAGAGAGCTCTTTGGCCTCAGGAAACTAAAATCCTCGAGTTCCACAGGATGTTGAAATTGGAATAATAGCACTATAACAGTGTGGTGTGGAATTGGCCTCTGTTTAAAGATTGAAACTCCACTACCCTCTGAGGCAGTTTATCCCACTGTCAAATAGTTCTTACAGTAACTGTCTTCTTCCTAATGTTTAGATAG
This sequence comes from Ctenosaura bakeri, assembly GCA_948474755.1. Lineage (NCBI taxonomy): Eukaryota > Metazoa > Chordata > Lepidosauria > Squamata > Iguanidae > Ctenosaura > Ctenosaura bakeri. The sequence goes on from CAOLHI010000485.1 coordinate 519,005, forward strand.
AATCTCTTCTCTTGTCATTCAAATCTGTTGGTTTGTGTTTTAATACCCGGAACAGCAGAAAACAAGCTTGCTCGATCTTCTACATGACTTCCCTTCAGAAGATAGCTCTCATGTCACCTCTCAAGTCTTTCCTTGTCTAAACTAAAGGCAACAAATAAAAGAACTCTAGCATTGTTTGCAATGCTAAAACCTGGGGACTGAAGAAAAATTTCATGGCAGGGGGAGGAAAGAATTCTTATTTGGGTGGTAATGCCTTCTAGTTACACCCCTGAAGGTGAGGAACCTTGGGCAGTGAAAGAAGTGGATTGATAAATACACACTTCATAGCTCTTCTCTTTCAACCTGCAGTTCACGGGTCGTTTGTTAGAAATGACAACCACCATCACAACAATTTTGCTACTAGATGAATATGAGCTAACTCAACAGCTGGAGACACCATCAGCAGAGGCAGAGGAAGGTAGCAAATACAGCAGGGTGGGGATGACTGTTGGTTCACGACTGCCTTAGCTATGACCCTCTCTTGAATAACAGAGTTGTGTGAGTCACATGGCCATATGCTGTATACTTAGCATACTTAATTAAGTAGCTGGTACAGAATATTGGCCCATCTTTATAATTAGTGTAATATTGAAAAAAGTTTCATGTGAACATTCTATCTTAACAAGTTTGTCTTTTTCTTTCTCCATATTTAACGAGCGGTATGAGCATTGTCATTATTTTATCATTTAGTAAGAATGATATTAAAGTTCAGTTCTAGTGGAATCAAAAGTGAACTGAACAAGTTCCCCCTTATTTATGCAAGTTTTCTACCCTTGTTACTGTTTTCCCCTCCTGGTTTTCCAGTAATTTGTCGAAGGCTTGTTGTGAAGTGATAAGTAACCTTTAATTCAGCAATTGTTAGCACTTTTGTATGCCAATGAAGGGTTCTAGAAATTTCCAGTAGGATGTGTTCTCCTAATAGGGCAACTTAATTATTCCCCTAGCACTTCAAAACTATCATTGATATCTGAGTTATATGCACTTCTTATCTACTGCATAACCTTCAGCTCCCAGTCAACAAGGTTGTGTTGTTGCACTTCATCGGCCAGAAGAAGCTATTTGTGGTAACTTTGCTCTTAGTCTTACTATGATTATGATCATCATCATTAAATGTCAGGTTTTAGAGGGGGAGAGCTATGTGTATAAAAACTACATTTGTGCTTTTTTCTCTCTTCCTTTCTCTTTCTTGTGCTTCTTCTTACTATTGCATAGAAGCATATTCATGACACCACTTTTTATTTAGTAAAGGGCCACTTTTTGTATGGTTTCACTACTTTTGGTAATCAACAAGTCTTTTAAATCCATAATAAATCAAATTAATTTTGCTTTTAATCTAGGTATGTTTTCTGGATGAGGTAACAAAGAGTCACTCTAACAGTTAAGTGACTGCAGCATGAGTTTTGCTGAACAGACTATGGCCTTTTCTACATGGGGCTTTTAAAACAGTGCAGAGTATCCTCCAGGGAGGACGACTGCACCTGAGAGTGGACTGGGTCCGGACTACTTTGTGTAGTTCTGGACCTCAGCCTGCTCCGCAATGACCCAAAGTGGTCGTTCAGCATGCTTTTGAAAGACCGCTTAAAACAGGTCTTTCAAAAGCATGGAGCGCGCCACTCTGTGGCCGCGATCTGCTGCAGATTGGCAGGCTCACACCAGTGCAAGCCTGCAGATCTGCTGGGGGTGGGCTTTAGGCTGGCAAGCTTCACCGGTTGGTGGAGAGCCTCCACCACCCAGAAGCCACCATTTTTGTCCCAGAGCAGTGCAGAGTGGCAGCCACGGACTGCTCCGGACCAGCCTGGACCCGCGGGTGGAGCACACAAGTCCGGTGAGTACCGGCACGGGGCAATTCCCTCGCCCTGTGTGGAAAAGGCCTATGTGAGCACAAGGTAGGTTTCCAGATGTTTAGGACTTCATCTCCATTAGGCTGTGTCAGTATGGCTGATGGTCAGGGATGTAGGAGCTGAACATCTTTGCTTTTTTGGCCCTCAAAAGCTCATGCCACAATCAATTTGCTAGCTTTAAGGTGCTCTTATTTAGGTCCCTACCACACCACACTGGTATAGTGCAATTATTCTACTTTAGCTGCCCTGGCTGCACCCTGTGGAATTCTGGAGTTTGTAGTCTGGTGAGGCACTGGAACTCTCTGGCTGAGAATTCTAAACTGCAAGTCCCTCATGCCCTAAACTGCCTTCCCCATGCAATATTGCCATGGCAGTCAGTGGAATAATAGTGCTATAACAGTGTAATGTGACAAGGCCCTCAGGCATAGCAATAATACTCAAAAATATTTTAAAATTTGTTGAAAAATGGGATTCTTAAGTGTCTACTATTTGTTTTTGCATAGAAAATGAGTGTTTTGCATGGAAAACAGTATGTTTTCTACACCAAAAATCTTGTTGTTTTCTGCACAAGAAAAAAAAACAAAAACGCATGCACCTTCTTTCCACAGAATTTCCAAACTGTGAATAGGCTTCAAAAACTGTGCAGTTTTCCAAGACTTTCTATAGAAAGAAACAAACCAGTAAAATTATTCAGTCTTAACTGTGAGAACAAAACTGGTGAAGATTTGCATGCTTATTTCATTGCTTCAAGAGACTAGTATGATCTCTACCAGCCATCTCTGGGGGCTAAAATTTCTGATATTGGGAATGATTCTTCTGGTCTTGGCCTTAGATAGTCAAAGACTTCTAGCATGTACTCTGCAAACAAATGATGCCATTGGTGTTGTAGACACTTTGGTGCTACTTGTTTTTTTCTCTTGTCTGAAGCTCTGTTAAGTAATGGTGGGGGAGGTATCCCTTTGTGGTGGCTTACAACTACAACAAAATGCTGATCCATCTCCTACCAAAACAACGCACCCAAATTAAAAACAGCAAATTTGTTCATGAAATGGTTTGGTGAGGAAATATTCTTCCATCATTTCATATTTAGTCATTTCTTTGATTTTCATTGAGAATCACAGGCCATTCCCAGGGAAAAAAATAGAGGACTCCCCTTTAAAAACAAAGGTAACTCACTGGTCACAATAACATTGCTAGTCAGGTACATTCGTATCCTAGTAGTGCTCTCACTGAATGACATGTACAGATGACTTGAGCTGGTTCTGACAGAATACATGGAGCATGAAGCAAGATGTAGCAGTTAGGGTGTTGGGTGTTGAAATATTCATAACATTTATTTCAAGGAATATTTCACACTGTCTTTGTCCCAAATAAATTGGTGGGCCAAGAACAAATGGAGAAATTCCTGAATCTGCCATTTGTGAAAACTATCACATTCATTAAATCATTTAAAAACTACATCAGATGTCAGGGGGAAAATATCATTGGGACCCACCCTTCCTGACTCCTGAGTTCATGCTGAGCTTAACCCAAGTTGTTTCCAACATGGACACCTTCATATGCACAAAGAACTATTCAAACCCTGTAAACCAGGAGTGAGGAGCTTATTGCTCTCCATCCAGAAACTGAAAATGTGATTATTATTTTTTTTAAAAAAAGATTACAGCTCAGGCAGTTTCCCAGACAGCATTACCAGTGCCTCATTGATGGTTTTTCCAAATTTTTTGATGCTGTCGTATTGCAATTCACATAAGCTCTCACTTTGGTCTGATTGGGGAAACTAATGGGAGTTACAGTACTTTGACATCTGGACAGAGTGGTTGAGATCCCAGGCATGGACTGGGCTACCCATTGTGCCCCCAGGCAAGGAAGCTTCTCTGCAGTGGAGTATGCCAATGCCAAACAAGGAGCACCCAGAAAGCATCCAGTTGCAATTCTTCAATAAAGAGAAATGAAAATATGTCTTTCTCTCAAGAACTCCAGTGAATATACTAGTGAGTATGCTCTTCCAGCAAGAAGAGAATACTCTTCTCCCTGCTGAGGAACTGAAGAGAAATACTGCCTGGATGCCTTTGCCTTCTGCCAGCCACTAAATGGCCATGGGGGCATGTTCTATTGCTGGAAAGCTGTCTTCCACATGTGATGGAATAGATAGCTCAGCAGAAATAGACTGGCTGAGCTTTATGCTCTGCCCACATGATGTAGGATCTAAACCTCTGAATTACAAGTAACAGCACTGAACACCTCCTACCGCAAAAGTACAAATTATCCTTCACATTACATACATAACTCTGTTATGCTAGCACATATCAGTATTCTGGCCAGTGGCAGCTAGTGGCTACCAACACAATGTATAGTGAATCTATGTCAGGTTTTAATTTGAACTTTACAGACACTATCCAATGTGCTGAAAGGCAGCCCCATGATTTTCTAGGGTGAAAATGGCTGAGATGAGTGACATTGGAAAGAGTCTGATTAAACACAGACTAGAGCTTATCTGAAGCCTCCTCAGTGGTAGTGCAAGCAGCCTAATAACAACAGCAACAACAATGTCATAAAAAAAAATTGCAGAGAGCCACTCAGTAAAGCTACTCCGAGTGGTCAGGGTTCTTTTACATCCTGCCTCTTGCAAAGAGCATTCAGATCACTTAACAGTCTGCTGTGAACATTTTGCCCAGCACTTGGCAAATAAAATCATTCAGATTCATTTGGTTTGGACCCTGTAGATTTAATGTTGGCCTTTGCTTATCCAGTGATAACGAATATTTTTCACCTTCTACAGAATGTGAACAGGATTCTTGGAGAACTGGGAGTCATCACATGTGTGCTAGATCCTTGCCTTTCCTCATTCATTAAAAAGACCAGAGAGTGACTTGCTGAGTGGGAAAAGATACTGACCAGTGCCTCCTTACAACAGGATGAGTTCCAACATGCCTAAAGGACATGATAAGATTTGTGTTGAAAAAACCCTCACTGGATCTAACCATGGTTGGAATCTTTTTGGTTAGTCCCTTCTAGATATGGTTATTCTCACTGAATCAATTGATAAATGGTGAATCAACATGTAGGTAAATCCAATAGATTTCCTACTGTACTCTCTTTGAGACTAACAACAGGATTTAATTATTTATTGGATCATTACCAGCCAGTCTCCAAAATTTCAATTTCTATGATGGTGTCTCAGCTCCAGGAGTTTCTCTATCATATGGATTGTCTTTGGTCACCTTCATGAATGGCTTATATAGGAAGTGACAGGGGGAAGTGTGTTCTCATTGGTTCTGATAGACCCCTTTGTGGCTTGAGATACCATCAGCCATAGGATATTCTAGGCTGCCTTGTTAAGAGGAAATCTCAAGGCACAGATTCAAGAAGACTTATTCCCCTTCTTGAGAGACAAGTTCAGAAAGTAATGCTGGGTGATTTCTGATTGACATTTCTGTCTGATTTCTGTTTGGCCATTGATCTGTGGGGTGCATGAGGGTTCAGTTCTGTCCACCTACTTAACATGTGTATGAAACCTCTGGGAGGGGTCGTCTGGAGTTTTGGGGCCCAGTGCCATCAATAAGCTGATGACATCCAATTCTATTTTTCTATTCCACCTAAATCTTATAAAGTTGCCTTAGTTATTAATTAATTAACTAATCAATTTTCCTGCCTTTCTCCCAATTGGGACCCAAAATATGATTTTTTTTAGCTGCCACCATCAGCACAGAGCAGGCATTTCAATGGGATCTAGCCTATGTTTGGTCAGATCTGTTCTGAGGTTTCCAACCTTCAAGCTTTAGTCTCTGGTCTGTTTATTTCATTGCTGCAAGCTCCCTAGTAAGCCAAGGTATTCACTTAATGCCACTCAGTGGGAGGAGATGTGCTGTGTCTGCCACCCAAGACATTTCTTCCTTTCAGAGATTAACCAGGGCTTCAACAGGATCACCAGAGAAGTGATTAGTTAAAACAGATGAGGAAATAGGGATTCATCCTGTGCTGGATGGACTATAGTTCCAATGAAATCCTGGGTTTTCTGCTAGGATTCAGCCTGAGCCTGGCTGCTTTGTGGTAGCCAGGAAGGCTTTTGCTCAATTAAAGTTTGTGTACCTGCTGCACCTGTTTCTGGAAATGACTGATAGTGCCATAGTGATACATCATTCTGGATTATAATACAAACCATATGAGGTTGCCTCTGAAAAGTGCTCAGAAACCTCCACTGGTCCAAAGAGCTGCAGCTAGACAGTTGACTGGAGCTAGTTACAGGGAGAACACAACTTCCTCATTACAACAGCTCTAGTCTTTCCAGATATGATCAGAGTGTGTTTACAGCCTAAAAAAGGCTGATATAACTTGGGTCCAGGTTGTCTCAAGCACTGTAATCTACCGTAGAAGACTGCTCAGACTTTGAAATCTTTGGGGAAGGCCATTCTAGTAGTCCCCACCACCCTCACAGGCATGTCTGATGCGAATACAGGAGAGGTCTTTTTTGGTGGCTGTTTTCCAGGTGAAGCCAGTCTAGCTCTTTCCCTGTTGTCTTTCTGCAGGGAGATGAATACTGTACTTTAGGAAAGAAATCCAGCAATGAATTAAGGAAAAGGTTTTAACCATATGCTGTAGTGTTTCTATTACCTACCTTTTGAATGGATATCTTTTAAATTGTTTTTAATCATATAGATACCTCGATGATACTTTCCCTATACTTTGTATATGTTATTACCTATACACATTTTTATTTGTATCTGTTGTAACTTTTGCAAGCTGACTTGGGTTATGAGGTAGGATAAATAAAATAGTAGTCATAACATTAGCATTAATAATTCTCATCCTTATAATTCCCTAAATATGCCCCATGTCTTGGAAGCTTCTTTACAGTTTGCACTAAAACCTGGACCAGATTCATTAAGCTACTGACTTGGCTGAACCACCTATATTGTTCCTACCTGAATTACAAAACATCCAGTCTCTGTGTATATAAAAGACAGGAAATTATATGTGGAACAATATGGTGTAAAGGAAAGTTATAGGTTGGAATATTTACATATTCCTTTCATCAGAATTTCTCTCTCTCTCTCTCTCTCTCTCTCCCCTCTCCCTCTCTCTCTGCATAGGAGGGAAATAGAAGAGTAAGACTACATCAAAAATTATATCCATTCTTTCCTCTCTACTAATTCAGAGCTTAATTTGTATACTAAGTCCCAGAGACTACTTTCATTGCTGGGAGTTGGCCTTAGGTATGCTATAACAGACAAATTACCCCTGAGAATATTCAGAGTGCCCTTCCTTCCATAACCTCAACACACTTTGGATTAAGGAAACTGTGTTTCCAGGGCAGATGGCATAGCTTCCATGCTCACTTCAATCCCTGGCATGTTTCTTTTAAGAAGTTAAGCACTTCTCCAATCTTAATCTGGCCCCAATTGCATCTGTGCCGCCCTGCTCCAGTCACAGCAGAAATGGAAGCTCAGCTTTGATGGTGCTCTCAAGTTATGAAAGCAGATTAAACAGCATCAAAGTTGCTGAAGGACATCATTCAAAGTCAAAGGGCGTGCTTGTCTTCAAATATTTAGCAGAGGAAATGGATGTCTCCGTTTGATTCACAAATTTAAAGAGTAGTACTTGGTTCATCTCTGTTTACAAATATTGCTAACGGCTTAGTGCTGAGCATATCCCTAAGTGTTTGCGGGATTGATTAGACCTTAATACTTTTCAGAGGAAAAAAATGATGCTTTTTCCAGAGATGATAGATCCTGTTAGCATATTTTTTGGGATGGCAGTAGGAATTTTGAAAATTCGTTTTTGTGATTCATTCTGCCCCCTGCTAGATTGGATCTGAAGGGAAAAATGGTCCTATGATGGTTAATTGACAGATATTTTATAACATTTTCTGAGCATATATTAATCCAGCATGTTTTCTGCTGCTGTCGGGGATAGAACTGATGGATTCAGATTGTAGGGAAGGAGATTTTGGAGGGTAGTCATTAGTGAGAACTTCTTTCCATTCAGCAGAGGGATCTAAACTGTTTTGGAAGGTGGTGAACTGCCAACAACTGGGGATGCTTAGGTGTGGAGTTCTGCACTGGCAGGGCATTGGACCAGACAACTACTCTGCAGTTCTATGATTCTATAACATTATGAACAGGAGCTATAGCAATAACACTTTCTGCACATACAATTGTCCCTCTGCATTTGTGAGTTTGTCTTTGTGAATTTTGATTATTTGCAGATCATTTGCTGCCATCTATGCCTCCCTTGTGCACTCACTCACATATGTTGGTAGGTGGGGAAGGGGGAAGAAAGAAGGTGTATGTGTGTTCCCTCCTGCTTGGGGAGGTGGGGAACAAGGGGATGAGACAGGAGAGTAGAAGGAGGGAAGGTGTGCATGCATGTTCTCTTGAACTTGGACCGATGGGCAGGAGGGAAGGTGTGTGTGCATTCCCTCACATTCTTATTCAGGCAGATGGGGGAAAATATTTCTTTTAATCTCCAGAGTCTTACCAGCTGTACCTTAACAATCCTCTCCCATATTCCCTCAACCCATAAACATCTTGGCAAAGTGCCCCAGAGCGCTTTCTCCTGTTTTGTTTTGGTTTTTTGCTTTCAAAATTATTTCCTGATGAGTTGTGGAATCCATTTTGTTTTGTTTTGTTTCTAGGACTCCCGCCTTTGGAATTTCAGCTTGTAACCAGCCACTGCAATTCAACTGAAAATCAGAAACACTTGGCCAATTTTGAAGTATTTGCCACCTTTTCCCAATAAGTTATGGAAGTCCCCCCCCAGTTTTGCTTCTAAAAGCCCTTACTATGATTGCTGACTTTTGGATGTGAAACTGGACATTCCAACTTCAGTGACAGTAGAATGTCCTCTGTCATATTTTGCAGCATCTACCAGGATTTGCTGATAGAAAGGGGGAGCAAGCCATAATGTAACTTCTAGTGAATCTCCTGTTAAGAATATCAGCTTGAAACTGCAACTTGATGACAACTAAAAACACTCTGTCAAATTTTGAGGCATCTAGCCTCACGTCCTGATGAGTTATGGTTGTCACAGATATGTATAGCTTGGAATCCTGTTGCTTAGTCCTAATAACTAACCAGAATAGACCCATTGAATTAGTGGTTGATTGGTGAATCAACTCATAGATAAATTGCATTGATTCAAAGACCCTGCTTTAGATTAAGATAGGTCATTGCTTTTTAATTTTATTGACCCATGTCTTTACTTCCATGATTAAAAATCTCTGTGAGGCTAAACTGGAATGTATGAATACTTGTCAGTGAGAACCTTTCTGTAAAAGAATGAAAAAGGTGGATTCCTGAGGTTTTGTTTTTTCTATCTGCCTCAGAAAGAATATCCATTGATTACCAACCTTCTCTCTATGGCTAAGGGTTGCATAAACATTTGAGCGTTGTTTGGTTCATGTTTCCCTCTTGCTTGGCTAATAGGCCCATTACTATTTTCAGCCAGGGGAAAATCATTTGAACTTGACATTTTCATCCTTCTTCATATCAATATTGGTAGAGGGAGAAGCTATTAAAATCCTAGTTCCATGTCACCCCAAATACTGACTGGTCTGCTAGTGAAGTCCATAAAAGAAGCCATGCAAGAGCAGTTTAAAGTTCTTGCTCTCTTAACCAGCACTTCAGAGTAGGTACCTCCTTTCTATCAGAACATAATGGGACCTTAAGATTGATTCCCTGAATAGGAAATGTGAACATTATCTTTATAGGTGACTAGTATTAAATGGCTCTCTAAAGTAGGATATAAAGACATTCCTGAGCTGCAGAATACCGTGGTTCAGTGACCTCTCCTTCCAACAGTTGTCATTTCTGAATCAGGCCCTTGGACAATGTGAGAACATTTTGCAGTGATGCTTTTGTATTGGGCAATGGTAACACTAATGACCAGACCAACACCACCTTGATGTATTTAGGCAGCTGATACCATACTTTCCAGTTCAACGAATTGCTCAGATCAGTACAATAACTAACATAAGTTTTAAGCTTTATTGAATGAACTTTGAAATCAATATGCAAGATAAAATGATATATAGCAGAAAATCATTTTAAAGTTTGAAAACCCATACTCAAATTTTAAAGCAGCAGGGAAAAATCCAATTATCACTTAGTTAAAAATGTCGGCAAAAATGTGGCCTGCTGTCTAAAGAGGAACAGAAGTATTTACTGTAGCTTAGTGAAGGACAGAAGATATATGTAGGGATCTATGAAGCTGGAAATGTCACCATGTGATACTGGGATGTATATTCCAGCCTGTTATGATGTATATTGCAGCCTGTTATTAATTTTAGCTGTTAATTCATCTTCTCTGCCACCACCCATTGAATTCTGAATAATACCTGGAAAGTACAATGGGACACTATCCAGTACATGTCAATCCCTAAGCTTAAGGATCTTCCTTCCCCCCACCCAAGTCTATCTAGCGTTGGCGTGGGAAGGAGAGAAACAGGGTCTTTTACAGAAAGTATTTATTAAAGGTATGCAAATGAACAAGGCAAATTAACAAACATGGGAAGCTCCCTCCTCCCAGGCACACTTAGTTACAAGTAGTTACAAAAAGAACAGATATAAAATCACACAAACATTCTTTAGATCAGCCAGCCTCCAAAACAGAAAAGTCCCTAACGCGACTAACTACTTTAGTCTAGTACTCACAGATGGTTCTCAGGCTTAGATGTTCTAAAAGGGAGAAACCAGGAGGCTAGGCCTACAGCCTGCTACTGGCTCAGAACCCCGCTCCAGGAGGTTCCTGGGTTGTTCTTCTTTGTTATCCCCTTGTTATCTCCCAGGCACATGGCCTCGCAAGAAGTTTTATAACTTCTCCTTGGAAGCATCTGGAAGCATCCTGAAGATGCTCACCTCTTTCCTTTTTGATTGGTCAAGTCTCACCCTGTGACCTATGATGCTGACCCACATGACCCATGATGTAATCTAATCCCAACACCTCATTAACCCTTAGTTTACCTGAAGAGGGAAGTGTCCCCCTTTTTGCTAAGTCTAGATAATGGGAAGCCCCATTATCACAGGATCCCCCATGACATCATGGATGGACAGAGACATGGGATTCAGGATTGTCTTGCATTCTGAGCTGGATAGTACCTATGCCCTTCCTCTTGT